>JAJOZX010001771.1:600000-785100 GCA_023014485.1 Bathynomus jamesi
AGCGAAGATGATCCTGACTGGCAGATGGAATTTTGTGAATGGGCTACGGAACAATATGCTCCAGGATGCCAATTTCCCGTCCACCATTCTATTCAGTGATGAGGCTGTTTTTTATGGAAATGGTGAGGTAAATCAACAGAACACCCGCTACTGGTCTCAAAACAACCCTCACTGGTATACCTCTTCAAAGGAACAAGGTGCATCTCGGGTGATGGTATGGTGTGACATTTGGAAGGATCGCATCATAGGCCCCCTCTTTTTCGATGAACATGTCACTGGAGACACCTACCTACGTATGCTCAAGGAAGAAGCATTTCCCAGTGTTTTGAATGAAGGAGGAAATTTCCCAACATGGTTCCAACAAGACGGCGCTCCTGCACATTACATCACCCAAGGAAGGGAATACCTGTACCAACAATTCCCTGGTCATTGGATAGGACGTCGAGGGCCTGTAGAATGGCCAGCTAGAAGCCCGGATCTCACACCACTAGATTTTTATCTCGGGGGCCACTTGAAAGCGCTGGTATACGCAGAGAAAATTAGGAGTGTTCAACATTTGCGGCAGCGCATTATTGGGGCATGTAACACCATTACTACTGACATCATTTCATTCACCATGTGCTTGCTGACTGGGTATCATGTCTGAATTTGTGTATTGAAAACAATGGTGGACATATTGAGCACATTCTGTAAATAAAAGCTTTTGTTTTGCCTTTTTTTATTATTTTTCCTATGATGCCGCACTTATTGGACACCCTGTATGTATATATATATATATGTGTGTGTGTGTATATATTATATATATATATATATATATATATATATATATATATACACTGTATATACCTCATTAACCTCGTTGATGTTTCATGTGTTGGTCTCTCTTCACGCAAAGGTCAAGCTGGTGCCCCTGCCTCTTGGCCTGGCTTGGTGGAGGAATGAGTTGCTGTCTTGCGCTCTCCACCACATGTAGCCTGGTACACCTGGCTCATCTGGTACCATCCTGAGCCAGGCATCTAGTCTTCTCTTGAAGACTTCAACTTTGATCCCTGTAATATTTCCGAGGTCTTTTGGAAGCAGGTTAAAAGGTCTTCGCTCCCCTGACAACCAAGCTATTTTCCTTCAGTGTTGAAAAGGTCCCTTGTTGGGCCTTTAATTTGGGAACACTACATGTTCTGCCTTTCCTATTTTCCAGCATTGTTTGAATGGTAATTGGGTTTAGTTTTAGGTTTGGTACCAGTTTTTCGATCATTTTCCATATGTAGATTATGGTGTACCTCTCTTCTTTCCAGGGAGTACAGATTTAGTTCATGTAGCCTTTCCCAGTAATTGAGTTTTTTGCAGCCATCACTCTTGGTTGTGAAATGTGTGTGCGTTTCTTCTAGTTTATTAATTTCTTCCTTTTTATATGGGGATGTCAAAACTGAGTAGTATAATATGCAGTTTGTTTAAGTTCCTCATTTTCTACCATATCTCAAGGGCTGAAATTTCTGTGTTAAATGTCATATTATTGTCTTCTGACCATGTGTATATTTTGTTTCTCTCTCTCTGCAAGGCCTCCACTTCATTTGCATCACTGATTTTTCTGCTGCTCTTTGTATCATCCGCAAAGGATATTACTATACCATTGCTGTTTACTCCACTGTCTGTGTTATCATGATGATATACCTTGAATTTTGATGACCTGTAGACGTTCTCTGAGGAAGTTGTAGATTTTCCCACTTTGTCTGTTATTCCCATATGTTTCATTTTATGTGCTATTATACCATGATCACATTTGTCAAAAGCTTTAGCAAAATCCGTCTATATGACATCATAGTTTTCATTGCCTTCAAATGCATCTAGGATATTGTTGTAGTGCTCTATAAGTTGATAGGCATGATCTTCCTGACTGGAATCCGTGCTGATTTTCATTGAATCTTTACAGTATCTCCAAGAAGTCAGATTTTCTCTGACTATTCTTTCAAATATTTTGGTGAGGTGGAATGTTGAAGACACTGATCTATAGTTCTTTGCTTGAGCTCTATCACCTCCTTTATATATAGGGACACTGTTTGCTCTTTTCATATATATATATATATATATCCCCCTCCCCGCGGGCGGTCTTTCTGGGGTGGATCGCCCGCGGGCTCCTGCCTCCATGTGGCGAGGGGGGTCAGCCGCGGCTGGGGGCCCTGCCGGGTCCCCGCCCGGTTGCGAAGTGGACTTTTAGCATACCCTGCTATCCTACAGCCCCCTCTTTCCTGTCTTCCCCTCTTTACCCTCTTCCTTGCCCCTCTGTTTTTTCTGCTTTCTCTGTTCACTTCGCGCGCCCCGTGGGCTGCCGGGGCTGGTCGCTGGGGGTCTCGCCCCCATGGCCGGGGCCGGACTAAGTTGGCTGGTAGGGTGCCCAGGCCTGGGACCCTGGGGGGCCTTGGTCTTTGCTGCCGGCGGGGGAGAACTCTCGACGCTGCAAGGGCCCCTTTTGAAACGGGGGTACCTACATGGGACGAGGCACCCACCCCCCGCCGGCGTGCGCTTGGTCCCCTTGGGCCCCGGGTAATCGGTTCCCCGCGGCCCCGGGCGCGAAACAACAATAAAAATTTTCTATGGAAACACTTACAAATCTAATGGACCTCGTTGACGACCCGGCTTGTGCATCTGACCTCCCTCTGACTACCTCTTTGGACCGTGGGTCTGGTAAGGGCAGTCGGCAGCCCTCGCCCACCCCGTCTGCTCTTCTTGCCGACACCTCCTCTCCCTCTCTTCCCCAGGCTCGTGGCGCCGCTGCCCGACCCCCGCCAGTAGCGGATGGACCTGCAGTGGACCCCCCGACCCCTGGATCCCCCCATATTCCACGTCCCGATAGGGACCCACCTGCTTTTTCGCCCTCAGGTGGGAGGCCCGCGGCCCCGGTCGCCTCCCACTCCGGTCGGGCCTCATCGCCCCCGGCCCCCTCGGCCCCTGGGGGACGTGGGACCCGACGTCGCCGTCCGCCTTTCTCGTCTTCTCGCCCCCTCGAAGTTCCGGTGGTGTTTGGCCAGACGGCTTCACTCGGCCTTAGGACGATGGACAAGTTCCTCGTCCTCCGCCCCTCCTCCTCCAAGCCCCTCCCCACTAACCACGAACGCCTCTTTCGAGCGATCCATGGGAAGACGGGGACGGCGCGTTTTGACCTTCGGCCTCAGAGGGATGGCTCCATTTTGATAAGGTCGCGTTCCTCTGCCGAAACCTCCTCTCTGCTCGCTATCCCCGATGTCCTGGGCTGCGGGATCACGGTGACTCCCCACCCCCCGCCTCAATCAGTGCCAGGGCACAATTTACGTTGCTCGTCTTCTACCCATCCCGGTGGAAGACCTCCAGATTGACCTCGCCTCCCAGGGTGTTGTGAGGGTGTACCGCTTTCCCGACAGATCGCGGTCCCCAACCGCCCCTTCTCCTCGCCTGCTCCTCACTTTCGACTCACTGGTGCCCCCCGTTTCGGTATTCTGGGGCTTTGGTGAGAGACGAGCGTGCGAATTCTCAGTACGACCATACGTGCCAGATCCTACGCGCTGTTTTCAGTGTAATAGGTTTGGCCACGTGAGCAGCTCCTGCCGTCAGCCGGCCCCGTTGTGTGTCCGCTGCGGCGGCCCTCCCCACCCCTTGCCCTGTACTGCTCCGCCTTCCTGCACCAACTGCCATGGACCACACCCTGCTTCATCCCGCTCTTGCCCGTCCTTCCTCTTTGAAAGGGTTCGGGCCCTCTGTTCATCAGAGTTTCTCAGCGCTCGGGAGGCGCGGGAGCGGTTGCGTGGCTGCGAGGCCCGGCGTGGTGCCTCGTACGCCGAGGCTCTCCGTTCCCGGACCCCGTCCTCACCGGCGGTTCCCAACGCGCCTCCACCCACCGTGTCCGCTACTCCCAGTCCATCCTCTGCCGCCCAGCGGACTCCTACCGCGGCTCCCCGTACTACCAGCGCGTCCCCACGTGCTCCCTCCGCGAACGCCGATGCTTCGTCGGCAACCCCCCCTGCCCCTTCTACGCCCTCTCCACCGGCGCCTTCGGCCACCCCCATTCCGGATCGTGACCCGCCGTCACCCATGCGGGCCGCACGACGGAGGGGTAGGGGCCGCAAGCGCCGCGCCAGTGGTGACCCCGAAAGGTTCGAAGCCATAAGCCTCGCATCACCTTCCTCTCCCAAACACAAACGCCCCCTTCGCCCTACCGCCCCGGTGTCCTCACCGTCCCCACTGCGCAACCGTTATGCACGCTCCCCCCTGGGGTCCCCGACGGCCCTCGTGGTGGGGGCTGAGATACACCCCTCTCCGGCCCGGTCGATGGACCCACTGGAGGGGGAACTCGCCCGCCTGGTCGGCGTGGGTGGGACGTGCACGCCCCCGCGTTTGACCCGCCCCATCTCTCTCCTCGACCTGCCAATGCCTCTGGGTGAGGTATTATTTTCCACTCCCCCTCGTAGTCCTGCCTCCCCCGCACCTCCGGTGAAGGGAGGGGCATTCTGGATACCTCTCACATCCCCTTCTCTGCATCGCTCTCCCCCGGACGTCCGGGAGACTCCTCTTCTGGAGGACTTGCCGGCGTCTGGTTCCACATCGCCCCCTCGTCGGGGTGACCCTCGCCTTCGCCCTCGTTCGGCGTCCCTCGCTGAACTCCGGGGCTTTCCGATTCCCTCTTTAATCTCGGGCCGCCCGATCGGCCCACCCACCCCATAACCATCCTTTACGCTGACCTTCCTACCCCTCCCTATACCTCGCTCCTGCAGTGGAACATCCGCGGGCTCCTGGTAGGCCTCGAGAGTCTCTCCTCTCTCCTGGCCTCCAGGTGTCCGGCGTGTTTCTGCCTTCAGGAGACGATTCTGGGATCCCGTTCCCTCCCTCGAGTGTCCGGTTACTGCGGGCTCCCTTCCCCCCTCTCGATGGGGCGGGGAGGGGGGGCGCCGCGGTCTTCGTGCACCGCTCCGTCCCTTTCCGCCCCCTCCCGCTCCGTACAGTCCTGCAAGCTGTGGCCGTGCGCCTTTCTTGGGGCGCCAGCTCACGGTCTGCTCTCTTTACCTCTCCCCTAACGTACGCCCTCCACCCGATTCTCTCCGTGACCTAATTCTCCAGCTTCCCCGCCCTTTTCTGATTCTCGGGGACTTCAACAGTCGGGACCCGGCCTGGGGGGACGTTTGCTCCACCTTTCTCTCCGGGACCCTTCTCTCCCTTATGGACGAGCTCGAGTTCACCTTTCTGAACGATGGCTCCCCAACCTGCCTTCACTCGGCCCATGACAGTTTCACCTGTATCGACCTTTCCCTGGTTTCCCTCGAAATCGTGACGGAGTTCACCTGGGAGGTCCTGCCGGATTCTTCCGGCAGTGACCATTTCCCAGTGTGTCTTACCCCGACCCGTCTCCTCCCCCCCACCTCTGTCCGCCCGAGCAGACTGGGCCTCATACGCGAGGGGCACGGCGATCTCGCCATCAATTCCTGCCTTTCCCTCCGTCAATGAGGCCCTCGCCTTCCTCGAGAGTAAGATCCTCTCGGCTGCCGCCAGTTGCATCCCCCGTACCTCTGGCTCCCCCAGGCCGCGAAGCGTCCCATGGTGGACCCCAGAGTGCTCCCATGCCGTTCAGGAGCGGCGCCGTGCCGGCCGCCGCTTCTACCGGACCCGCCAGCTGGAGCACAAGATAGAATTTCAGCGCCTGAAGGCAGTGGCCCGTCGGGTCCTGAAACTGGCCCGGCGTACCTCCTGGCGGAGTTACGTGTCCGGGATCTCCTCCTCGACTGCCCCCTCGACTGTTTGGCGCAAGGTGCGTAGCTTTGAGGGGACCCGTGTCCCCCCTCGACCCCCGGTGCTTCGGGTCGGGGACGACGAGTTCGTGTCCGATCCGGAGGCCGTCGCGAACGCACTCGCGGCGCACTTTGCAGCCATCTCCAGTTCCGATTCCCCCCACTCCCCCGCCGCGACCCACCGGAATTTCCACCTCATAGGGATGACCCCTATAATCACCTCTTCCACATGACAGAGCTTCGGGAGGCCCTCCGCCCCCGACGCTCCTCCGGCCCCGATAATATCCCCTATGACTTTTTACGGCATCTCCACCCCGCTTCTCTCAGCTTTCTACTGGACCTCTATAACCGGATTTGGTTGGAGGGTTCATTTCCGGACCGATGGCGTGAGTCCATCGTCGTCCCCATCCCGAAGCCCGATAAAGACCCCTCACTCCCGTCGAACTATCGCCCCATTTCCCTAACATGCTGTGCCTGCAAGGTGATGGAGGCGATGGTCGCCTCGCGGCTGTCCTTTACCTTGGAGGCGAGTGACCAGTACCCTGCTACCCAGGCTGGTTTCCGGCGCTTCCGGTCTACCACCGACCCCCTCCTTCTCCTTAGCCATGACGTGCAGGAGGCTTTCTCCCGGCGTCAATTTGTACTCGCCGTCTTTTTCGACCTCCAGAAGGCCTACGATACTACCCGGCGGAGCGCGGTCTTCGACTGCTTACGCTCCCTGGGTTTCGTAGGCTTTCTCCCTTCCTTTATTTATAACTTCTTGTCCGCCCGTTCTTTCCGCGTCCGCATCGGTGCTGCCCTCTCTGACCGCTTTCCGTTGGAGGAGGGTGTCCCTCAGGGTAGTGTCCTTAGCGTCTTGTGTTTCTCACTCGTGATGAACACAGTCGCTACGGTCCTGCCTACATCCGTTCGTAGCTCCCTCTATGCCGATGACCTGGCTATCTATTGCTCTGGCCGCCTCCCGTCTTTGGCTGAACGTCGGCTCCAGCTAGCCATCAACGCGGTGGTTCGCTGGGCGTCCTCGGTTGGCTATGCTTTCTCACCCTCTAAGTCTTCCAGTATGCTTTTCCGTCCTCGGCGCCTCCGTCTGTCGCATACCTTCGCCCTTACCCTTGCCGGCACTCCTCTTCCCCTCGTCCCATCCGTTAGATTCCTGGGTATGACCCTCGACGGATTTTTCGGTTGGGTTCCACACCTTAGGCGGTTGCGGCAAACATCTCGCCGCACCCTCTCCCTTTTGGGTCATCTGTCCCACACGACCTGGGGGCGGACAGGCGTACTCTGCTGCGCCTGTACACCTCCCTGGTGCAATCCCGTGTCGACTACGGCTGTGTGGTCTACAGCTCCGCCTCCTCTCCGGCACTCCGTATGCTGGATCCTCTTCTCCACCGTGGCCTTCGCCTGGCGTCGGTGCCTTCCGCTCGTCCCCTGTCGCTAGTCTTCAGGTGGACTGTGGACACCCCCCCCTGCCCCTTCGCCGGGGCCTTCTCATGGCGAAGTGTTACCTTCGCATCTGCCGCCTTCCGATGTCCCTACTCTTCTCCGCGATCTCCCAGGCGCTACCCCGGCCTGACACGTGGCATTTCGCTGCCTTTCTGGCCGAGATTTTCTCGTCCCTGGGGATCCCCCCACCTTCTATTCTGCCGTTCTCCTTCGATCTGTCGCCCCCCTGGCGGACCACCCCTATCTGCCGTTGCCAGGCGCTCCGTGGCCTGCGTAAGGAGTCTCTTCCTGCCGTCCTCCGGTCTTCTTTTCTGGCCCATCTTCCCGTCCATTCGGACGACGTTCCCGTCTACACCAACGGCTCGCGCTCCCCTGCAGGTGTCGCGGCCGCCGTCTTCTCTCCGTCATTGTCACCTACCTCCCGGGGTATCCCCCTGCCGGTTCAGGCCTCCATCTTTTCCGCGGAGCTCTTTGCCCTTCTGGAAGCCCTCCGTCTGGTATCGGGTTGTTCGCGGTCCTCCTGTACCATTTTTTCGGACTCGCTGAGCGCCCTTCAGGCGCTCGAGCGCTATGATTCCCCGGACCCCCTCGTACGCCTTATTCAACAGGAGTACCATGTCCTGCACACCGTTCACCGGATCCGGGTCACCTTCTGCTGGGTTCCGCCCATGTTGGTGTTTCCGGTAATGAGGCGGCGGACCGCATAGCCCGGTCCGCCGCCTCGCTGCCTCCCCTCCCCCGCCCGCTCCCCTTCTCAGACTATGTGCAGGTCTTTCGTTCCTTTTACGACCGCATGTGGCAACAGTCCTGGGACGATGCCACCGGAAATAAACTCTGGTCCATCCGCCCCCGTCTGTCATATTGGGTGTCCTCTTTCCACCGCTCCAGACACAAAGAGGTCGTCCTTGCGCGGCTTCGCATCGGCCATACGCGCCTCACGCACGGCTATCTTATGTTCCGGCAGGAGGCTCCTCGTTGCGCCTCCTGCCAGTCGCCCTCACCGTCTCTCACATCCTTGTGGAATGCCCCACCCTGTCGTCAGTACGTCGTCGCGCCTTCCCGTTCCTTTCTGATTTCCCCCTCCCCGAACGTTTACGCCTTATGCTCGCTGAGAGCCCTCTCTTCTCGCTTGACCGTCTCTTCCTCTTCCTCTCCCAATCTCGCATCCTATCTGAGCTTTAGGTGACTTCTCACCTGTAGTCCGCTGTTCTCCCTTTTCTAGTGCCTTTTCTCCGTCTCCGTTTCTCTTTCTCGTATTCCGCCTCGCCATGATATCCGCTACCATATAGCGGGAAGTGGCGGTAAACGCCCCAATAAAAAAAAATATATATATATATATATATATATATATATATATATATATATATATATATATATATGCATATAACTGCAATGACCACGCAGTATATAAATGAATAGAAACGACATAAGTATTAAGGAACGTTTCTGCACACGAGGAGGAGGGATAACGAATAAATGAAAAATGAGGCGAACCGCCTGGAATCGAACCCAGGGCCTTCCATTTGCCGGTTGGACGCGCTACCATTATGCTACGGTCCTCGATTAATCACAAATCGAAATTCTCCCACATAGGGCAGAAACCAATGCCCTGAGAGGGCACCCTCGCAAATCGTGAATATGCGCATATAACTGCAATGACCACGCAGTATATAAATGAATAGAAACGACATAAGTATTAAGGAACGTTTCTGCACACGAGGAGGAGAGATAACGAATAAATGAAAAATGAGGCGAACCGCCTGGGAATCGAACCCAGGGCCTTCCAATTGCCGGTTGGACGCGCTACCATTATGCTACGGACCTCGATTAATCACAAATCGAAATTCTCCCACATAGGGCAGAAACCAATTCCCAGGCGGTTCGCCTCATTTTTCATTTATTCGTTATCTCTCCTCCTCGTGTGCAGAAACGTTCCTTAATACTTATGTCGTTTCTATTCATTTATATACTGCGTGGTCATTGCAGTTATATGCGCATATTCACGATTTGCGAGGGTGCCCTCCCAGGGCATTGGTTTCTGCCCTATGTGGGAGAATTTCGATTTGTGATTAATCGAGGTCCGTAGCATAATGGTAGCGCGTCCAACCGGCAATTGGAAGGCCCTGGGTTCGATTCCCAGGCGGTTCGCCTCATTTTTCATTTATTCGTTATCTCTCCTCCTCGTGTGCAGAAACGTTCCTTAATACTTATGTCGTTTCTATTCATTTATATACTGCGTGGTCATTGCAGTTATATGCGCATATTCACGATTTGCGAGGGTGCCCTCTCAGGGCATTGGTTTCTGCCCTATGTGGGAGAATTTCGATTTGTGATTAATCGAGGTCCGTAGCATAATGGTAGCGCGTCCAACCGGCAATTGGAAGGCCCTGGGTTCGATTCCCAGGCGGTTCGCCTCATTTTTCATTTATTCGTTATCTCTCCTCCTCGTGTGCAGAAACGTTCCTTAATACTTATGTCGTTTCTATTCATATATATATACAGGGTGGGCCGTAAGTTTCCATACATAGGAAAATTTAAACGTTTGTTTTTATGTTTCAGATACCCTAAGAATATGCGTTTGTAAGATCTTGTTTACTGATGAAGCAAATTTTTACGTCAATGGAGAGGTTAATCGGCAAAACATACGTTATTGGAGTAATGCTAACCCTAACTGGCTGAGTCCGACGAAGATGCAAGGTGCCGGTAAAGTGATGGTGTGGGCCGGGATATGGGGTGACAGAATTATTGGACCAATTTTTGTCAGTGGAAATCTTAATGCCGAAAGGTATCTTAACATGTTGCAAGAAGAGATTTTCCCATCCCTGCTAAACGAGGAAGGTAACTTCCCAGTTTACTTCCAGCAAGATGGAGCTCCACCTCATTATGGTCTTCACGTGCGTCGGTATTTGGATCAGCAGTTTCCGGATGCTTGGATTGGTCGGCGTGGTCCTGTGGAGTGGTCTCCCAGATCCCCAGATCTCACCCCCCTTGATTTCTATCTTTGGGGGCACTTGAAGGCCATGGTGTATCAGGAAAAGATACGAGACATAAATCATCTAAAGGAAACGTATCACCAACGCCATTACAAGCATAACGTCAACTGTGCTAATGCGTGTTCATCAACAGTGGGGAACACGTATTGAAATGTGTTTTCAAAACAATGGCAACCATGTAGAGCATATTATATAAATAAAAATGGTTACCTTACCTTACCTTAAATTTACCTTAAAGCGCTTCTGCCTCAAGGGTGCGCTGCTCCCACGAAGTCCACTCAGCGCCTCCTGAGGCGGGGCCACGACGGGGTCGCCACCCTTCTTTTCTCTCGCTCCTGCCATACGATTTGGTCCCCTATTGAATTTGTGGGGGCTGGTCTGGCAGAGGAATACCCTGACACTGTGGGTTGGTCGGGTATGTTGGCTAAAAACATGTCCAAGTGTTTTTTAAAAGTATCTACTGGGACTGCACTTATATCTCTAAGGTACTGAGGCAAGGAGTTAAACAGGCGAGAACCCTGCCTAGAGATACTATTATATTGAAGGGTTTGAATCCTTCTCAGACTGTTTGGTGGGAGGTGATATTTTTTACACATTCTGCCAGTTCTTGTTAAGGTGAGCACAATTGGTTCAGTATTGGGGGCAACTAAAAGCCCTTCTAGAATTTTCCAGGTGTAGATTAGGATGTATCTCTCAAACCTTCTCTCTATGGAATAAAGGTTGAGGCCTCTAAGCCTATCCCAATAGTTTAATTTGTTTTTACTCACCTGTTGCCCATCAGGTTGTTTAATGTACGAGGTAAAGGTTCTTTGTAGGCCCTCAATTTTTTGCAATTCATTCTGTTTGTGGGGAAACCATAATTGAGAGCAGTAGTCAATGCGTGGAAGGACAAGTGATTTCCACAGGGTAAGCATGGTCATACTGTCCCTAGTTCTGAATGTCCTCAGTATATATCCTATTAGTTGTTTGCATGATGAGGTTACTTTGTCAATGTGCCTGTTGAATGTTGCATCTTCAGATAATATAATCCCTAGATCCCTGACATGATCAGTTTGTGCAATATCTTTTCCTGTGGGTCCAGTGTAGTTGAATTGTTCTTTCAGGTATTTATTTGGTCCATACTTAATTAGTTCAAATTTGTCTTCATTGAAGGCCATATTGTTTGCATCTGCCCATGCATATATAGTTTGTAGATCTTTTTGTAGCTCTACACAGTCTTCTTTTTCTGTAATTGGTCTTAGTATTCTGGTATCATCTGCGAATGACAGGAGAGAGCTTCCTAGGTTACAGTTTATATTGTTTAGCATTATAATGAATAGAATTGGTCCTAGTACTGTGCCTTGCGGCACTCCACTAATCACTTCTTTTTCTATAGATCTTGCTCCATTTACAGTTGTTATTTGTTTTCTGTCAGAGAGAAAAGCATGGATCCATTTTCCTACTTTTCCACAAATACCAAGTTCTTTTAGTTTATGGAATAATATACCATGGTCAACCTTGTCAAAAGCTTTTGCAAAGTCTAGATAGATGACATCAACATTGTGGTTTTCTCCCAAGTATTGTAGGATTATATTGCAATGGTCTATAAGTTCAGTAAGGCAGGATCTCTTGTGTCTGAAGCCATGTTGAAAGTCTTCTAAGAGATGTTCATTTTCTATAAAACTGACAATGTGCCTTTTCAGGACTTTCTCAAATATTTTAATAATATGGGAAGTCAAAGATATGGGTCTATAGTTCTTGGCTTCCTTTCTTTTGCCTCCTTTGTAGATTGGGGTAATATTTGCTTGTTTCATGATTGATGGTATTCTACTGGTGTCTAGTGAGGATCTCCACAGGATTTTCAAAGGCAGAGATAAAGTATGTTTGCATTCCTTAAGAATCTTGGCTCCAATTCCATCTGGACCAGGGGCTGAACTCCCCGGTAGCTCTGTTATTGCCTGTTGTATATCTCTAGTGGTTATTTGTATATCTTCCAATAATGGTCTGTCTTGGTCATTTTCTTCTCTATCAAAAAATGCTGTAGTTTTTATTTTCTTTGCTACTACAGGGGTACTCCAGCTTAAAGCATATTGAGATTGTAAAATGTTTGCCATTTCCTGTGTATTAGATGTGAGAGTTAGTCCATCTTTAGCAAGCAATGGGCCAATGCTCGCTTTGATAACTGCTTTGCGTTTAGCATAGCTAAAGAAGAATTTGCTATTTTCCTTTATAGTGCCAATAGCTTTGTGTTCATTATCAATATTCTCTCTTATGGTTGACTCCTTTATTTTAAGTTCTAACATCAGTATCTGATTCCGGATGTTACTATGTCTTGTATCACTTAATTGCTTTGTCAGTTGTTTAGATAGCTTTGTTCTCTTTCTCATAAGTGTCCTTCTGTATCTGTGCTCTTTTGTCCGGTGCTTCTGTGCACTATCGTTTTTCTTTGGTGTGTGTTTGTATAATGCTGATGACAGCAGGTATTGTATTCTACTCCAGCATTCTTCTGGCTTTAGGTTTTCTAATTCATCTTCCCAGTTTATTTCTCCCAGACAGTTATTTATTGATGTCCAGTCTGACTTGTGCAGGTTTAGGTCAGAGTATGGCAAGTTCGTTTGGCATGGGTCTTGCTTACATTTGTGGAGGGACAAGTTTGTGAATATGTGCATGACATTGTGGTCGGAGTGTATAGTTGGTGTTATAACAATGTGGTCAATTGTAGTTGCATTATTTGTCAGCACTAAATCTAGGATATTATTTTTTCTAGTTGGGCAGTGGACATGTTGTACTAGGAGCAGTTTTTCCATAAACTCATTCAGGTGTTTTGATTTGGACCTTTTTGTCCCTGATTTCATACCACCATATTGGTTCCAGGTGCAATTTGGGAGATTAAAGTCTCCTGTAATGATTAAGTCTCTTGTTGAGTCTACAATAGCTGGGCATTGCCTGATTTTTTCCAGAACTTCAGTGAGCTCTAGATGGGAGCTATCTGGGGGGCTATAGATATTCACTAGTATTATGTCTTCTTTATTTATGCTGAGCATGATGATTAGGAGTTCACAGGCTCCATTTGAGTATGCCATGAGCAGTTCACTTTGAATGTTTTCAGGGATGTACATCAGGACACCACCATTTAGACGGTCTTCTCTGTCACATCTATGGGTGGTGTACCCTTTGATTGCAATTTCACTACTCCATAAAAAAATGTTTATTTTTCCTATGTATGGAAACTTACGGCCCACCTGTATATTATATATATATATATATATATATATATATATATATATATATATATATATATGATGAATTTCATGATTAAACATGAAATTAATAAATGATGCACACTCACAGGAAAAAGCAATTTAAAGTTTGTGTATTCAAAAGTACACTTCAGTGAAAATTTCCTTAAGAGGTGTACAGTACTGTTGAATACACGAAAGGCCTTGGAATCGTTTTTCCTTTTCTTTGTGGGTATATATATATATATAGGGTGGTGCAAAAGTCGCGCATTATAGGAATTTTCAGTGTTGAATATAATAATTTAAAGTCTGTACCGATTCACCAATTTGTTATACCTGGTATTCCATATATTAAAACCAAGCTCACCCTCTCGTCTATTGTTAATTTCGCAGCCATCCCCTACCTAGAAGAAAAAAAAATAGTCAACACTGAAAATTCCTATGATGCGCGACTTTTGCGCCACCCTGTATATACAGTACACACCACTGCTCTTTTGAACTCTAACTGTATCCCTCCTCCTTTAAGGAGAACCCGCAGTACCAGATATTTGACACACACATTCCTTTTCTGTCCAACTCTCTAAGGCAAGGATTAATCAATATTCTCAAGCTTTCATCTATTCAACCAGTCAACTCTGAAACAATCTTCCTCAGTCCATCTTACCATTGTCTATGAACTCCAATCTTTCAAATGCAGTGTGTCCCAGCATCTCAAAAAACAATCTGGATCTTGATTTCGGTTCTCTCCTTCTGTCTGTGTGTGTGTTTTTTGGGGGGCATATTTTGCGGGCATTTTGCCCCTTGGCACTTCCTTCCTGCATAGAAAAAATGTGGGCAGAGCAGTAGTGTGTATGAAATAATTAAGCCTTTCATCAAACTACAGTACAGGGTGTCCCATAAGTCCGGCATCATAGGAAAAATAATAAAAAAAGGCAAAACAAAAGCTTTTATTTACAGAATGTGCAATATGTCCAACATTGTTTTCAACACACAAATTCAGACGTGATACCCAGTCAGCAAGCACACGGTGAATGATGTCAGGAGTAATGGTGTTACATGCCCCAATAATGCGCTGCCGCAAATGTTCAACACACCTAATTTTTTTCTGCGTATACCAGTGCTTTCAAGTGGCCCCAGAGATAAAAATCTATGAGTAGAATTCTCTGGATTTGTTCTTCCTTGCTCACAGACATTATGGCCTGTAGAAAGAGAAATATATGAATTATGGTTTGTAGAAATAGAAAAATATGAATGTCTCCTATGATGCCGGACTTATGGGATACCCTGTACTTTCATTTATTAATACACATTTTTTAAACGTAAAACTTTTTTTTTTGCCCCTAATTTATTAACACACGTGGCTTGAACAGTGAATAATATATATATAATATATATATATATATATTAGTGGTGTACTGATTAATCTGCATCGGCAGAATCGGCTATTTTGGGAGCATCAGCCAAATTTAGCTGATTCTGTCGCTGATTATTTGAAATTTTAAAATTTTCATTACAAAATAAAATTAGATTTATAGAAAATTGAACAGACAAAAACACTATTTATAATCATTTATATTCATTTCAAAGTGTAATTATATAAAAATATTTTATATTCACGAATAAGGCAAAGTTAATAAGTTAAGTTGCCCATAAATTTACATTTTCTCTAACTAATCTTTAAATATTATAAACTATTGTAATCTACTCTAGGCCCTCCTATATTATTAATAATTCTGTATTAAATTCTGCTTTAAAATTTATATATTAAACCATCTGATTATGTTGACTTTATTTTAAGTATTTTAATAATTTTATAAACCCAAATTATATATCCATTTGTTTTATTCAAATTGGCCACCAGGGACTTGACATTTTAGTGAAAAAAAATTTTGTAGTTGACATTATTTTTATTGAACATTTTCAACATAAAGAAAAACAAATACTTTAAATATTGATATTCAATTTATGAAACTAAAATAAAACTAATTTATCATTTTACTCAGTAATAAAACCTTTTAACATCATTTTAGCTATGGTATATGAGTAACAAATTCTGGTGCTGTATATTGTGGAGTGAGGTAAGGAAAAGCACTTAAAAGAATTTAAAATGTAAAAATATGAAAATTGTAAGTTTTCACATTAGATTAGTAAAATTTCTGAAGTGAATTGACTTTTTAAAATATAGGCAAAGAATCGGCATCGGCAAAATTTTTGAATCAGTACATCATTTTTATATATATATATAATGTAGTATGTATGCGTGTTTGTGTGCCCGCGCCCCTATCCTAGAAACCCAGGAATATTCAGGAAATTAAATGTTTTTAGTAGCCACCATGAAACGCCTTAATTTATATTCATGTTGAAAGAGGATTCATACGGAACTACTATAAACCAACACTACACTATAGTGACACACCACCTCACCCCGATTGATCAAAGTAACCCAACATTACCTCACTGAAATTTCTTGAATATGTTGTTGGACATTTGTGATTGCCCATTAAACTTAAGAGTTTCTATGTAGACTCTATTCATATTTGCAGACGTTGGATCAATTACTGTAGTTTTTAGTATTTATGATACTCGCTGCGAGAGGTGTTAAGTCTGTTGATCACTGATGATAAAAGTTTTCTTTGCTTTCAGGATTCTGTACAATCCGACCGTCGACGAAAGGGGATTCGCCCCCTATTACCTCCTCCGGAAGAAAGGGAGGCCCTTAAGAGTTCATATTTGTCCAAAACCTCGCCAACTTTATCTTGACGAACTTGGGTGGAATTTTTTGTATATAAAATATTTGTATATTGTTGATATTTTTATTGTTTTTGTTTTAATAAAATAAAAAAATCTTTTATTTCAATTACTGTACTTTAAACCTCTGTTAATGGTCTAAACCTAGAAGAAGCTTAATCATAACTTGATAAGAGTACCTCCATAAAAGAACAATGAAAATTTGTAAAAATATGAAAGTTAAGAAAAACATAATTGATACTTGTGCGTTCATTTTTCTATTAAATATTCAAAATATAATTATAATTTACAACGAGAAATTAACATTTAATTACGTTTAAATAGGTAAAACTCTTCCTCGTTCGACAAAATAAGCGTTGGTACTAAAACAGAATAATGGTTCCAACAACAATTTTGAAGGGAACTTGTTCACTTTTCTCTCATGAACAATCGACCACATTTTAATATCTTCACCAGCCAAAAAGCGACTGATGTTATTGCTAAACCGTTGGTGGCTAAATTCTTGCACGGCAAAAAGACCTTCAGCTTGACCTGATCTTGAATCATTTTCTGGGCTCTGTTCAGCTGTGATAAATAGTTCACAAGCGAGGACTGAAACGCATTTTTCTTAAATTACCGTGTTCTGACGACCGTAATTTCTTCGTATTAGTAGGCGGTCGTACATATCCATCTATCGTCCTCGAATTTTGAATTTTAAAATCCGGGAATGAATCTGGACACGGATTTTATAATATTCAGATTTAAGATTCAACATTGAAATAGTCGAGTACGAGTGCAATATACGAGTTCCTATTATTTTGCGCTTGACCTTCAATGTGTAATGAGAGGCTCTTGTATAATCTCCACCTTTTGTATTTATCCCATTTTGCTCGCATTAGCGCTTAATTTTTAATCTATATGAGTAATTGTGGTGGTGGTTTGTGGACAAAGGCTGAGCGGATGCGTTTCCTCTTTCTCACGACCGAAAAGTAAATTGGTTTTAATTTAAATTATTAATTGTTTGCGTCATTTTAATTCCTACCAGGGATGGCTGCCGGAACAAATATCTTTAACTATACCACTTGAAATTTTTTATTTCTATATCTATACCATAACTGTCTGTTTCCATTATGCCATCCGTTTCCTACTTTATATATATATATATATATATATATATACACTTTAAATCTTTTTTAAAGGAATATATATATATATATATATATATATATAAACGTAAAGAACGACGACGCTTGTATAGGAGATATTCCGCGCAAGATGAGAGAGAGAACGAAACATGAAAAAATGAGGTAACCACCCGGGAATCGAACCCGGGATCTTCCGATTGCCGGTCAGATATGATAACCATTACACCATGGGCCTCACTCATTCAAATGCCGTAATTCTTCTACATACGCGCAGAAACCAATGCCCCAAGGGGGCACCTCCCGCATGCCGTAACATTATATACATTTTAACTGCAAACACGCAGTATAATTAACGTAAAGAACGACGCTTGTATAGGACATATGCCGCGCAAGATATGAGAGAGAGAGAACGAAACAAATGAAAAAATGAGGTAACCACCCGGGATCTTCCGATTGCCGGTCAGATATGATAACCATTACACCATGGGCCTCACTCATTCAAATTCTTCTACATACGCGCAGAAACCAATGCCCCAAGGGGGCACCTCCCGTTACCTCATTTTTTCATTTGTTTCGTTAATCCGATAACAGTTAATTAACGAAGTTAACTTTTTTTAACGGACTATTAACGGAAGTTAATTTCCATTTATCGTTATCGGACCAGTTAACTTCCGATAACTCGATATTTAGTCTGTTAAAGTCCGTTAACACGTTAACTGCGAGGAGTCATTCACGGAAGATCACCGCTCCGCGAATGAATTCAAACCGCCATAACTTGTCTGCCAATTCCGTCCTCTGCCGCAGTGGAACGGCTCTCCTCTCTCGGCAAGGACATCCTGAGGCCCAAGAGGTCAAGACTGGCAGTTGGGCCTAACTTTGAGAAGTTGGTCTTTCTGAAGGGCAACCAGCACATTGTGTCAGTCTTTAATAAATGTGCCTAAAATTTAATTTTACCTTTCAGTTCCCGCCATAATAATTCTCTGGTAAATTAAAATTTAGTTAATGGTTAGTGGTGACAAGGGTTTCAAAACATGTAATCAGTACATTTTTTATTAAAAATAAAAAAAAAGTTAAGCAAAAAAGTTGCAAAACTTGATAAAAATAGTTAAATACCTATTTATTGTTGGATTTTGCATAAATAAACATCTTCTATGGGTTTTTAAAGCTTTTTTCCTTGATTTTTTTAAATGTTAGTAAAGAAATAGTTATCGTTAACGGATTATCGTTAACTTCCGTTAACTTTGTAGTAAAATTATCGGAGTTAAAAATTGGGGTTAACGGATTATCGTTATCGAAGTTAACCGAAGACGCGGCTACAAAAGTAACTTGAATGAAAAAAGAATTCGGCGTTCTCTGTGGTCACGGCTGGGCAAGACATTGTGACGGTTCTTCCTATCCAGGAGTACATTATCATACCCTCTTGGAAAATTCATTCATACATTAACAAACACCGAGGGGTGTGTGTGTGTGTATATATATATATATATATATATATATATAGAGAGAGAGAGAGAGAGAGAGAGAACCGACAAGAAATAGACGAACAAGTAGACAAACAAATTCTTTCTTCAACGCCATTCTCAAACATTCTTAGAAGACACACGTGGCTAAGGAATCAGAAACAATGAAGACGTCTGTTTTTTCCCAAAAGGCCCGCGAAAGCAAGCCCTTAGCAACTACAGGACGCTCAGGAGGTGTCTCAGAAATGACGCGAAACTCTGCGTCTCAGAGGTTATATAAGCGAGGGTCCACTGATATACTTTCTCACTCGCTCCCTCTCACTTTTCGCTTGTCATTTCCTCGTCTTGTTTGTAACCTTCGTCACCCGCTCTCCGGCTTTCGCCGGAGAACGGCCTGCTGTTCCTTCAAAGCTTCCGATCTATCGTCAAGCAAGACCTTCCGCCGTTAGCCTACAGAAGCACTTCTTCGGAACCCAGCGTCGTTTCGATCTCAGCCGGTCGCCACCCTTCAAGCGGCCTCTCAATGATGCGCGGAGCGAATCAATCCTCGAGACATTTTTCTGCCCCTCGTTTAACTCGTCCTTCACCTCAAGTCGTTCGGCGCCGTTTCAACAAGTCAATAGGCCCACGAATAGTTTCACTGTCACCACGGGCCTACACCACTACAAGGTCAGCCTCACCGTGCAACAAACTTCAATAGGACGGTCAACATCACCTCGGGCCTACAGTAATAGGTCCACCTTCAACACTTCTTCACCAGAGATATTCGACATCTCGGTAAGCTAAGTGCATGTTTTCTAAGTAACTCTCGTGAAGCCTACATTAGGCTATGCTCCCAAAGTGTTTCCATAAGAGTTTCAATAAGCCTTTCCATAAGTGTTTCCCCGCAGTCCGCAGTAGGCCTGTGCCCAGTTCAAGTATCATTCCAATACCGTAATCGTGTACCATCCTGCTATTATGTTCATTCATGTAATCCATAAATACTTTGCATCCATTTATGTGATTTATTTAAGCATTTCATTATTGACGGCCGAATCCACTTACTGTGTACTAAACGCACGTGCATTCTTTATATCATCACTAGGCCCATTCAATGTTCCATTTATGCATAACTCTAGCCTACCTAAATGAAGGCCTAATCCATTTACAGTGTACCAACTTACGGGCATTTCTTTCAATCATTATTAGGCTGCATCATTTATTCCATGTTCCATTTTGCATACCAATAACCTACCATAAACGAGTGTATTACTTAACAATTAATCTCTATAACCATTTCCTCATTTGCTAATCTTCAGTCATATTTAGCATACTATAAATGCCGTTATATAACTGTTAATCACCATAAATACCTTCATTGCCATGTTAATCACTGTGAACAAATAAATTATTTATTTTCTTGATTAAACACAAAACCATAAGGTAATTTTTCTAACATTAATATTTGCTTGGGTGTAATCCAAGCTGGTGACCTCGAATCAATTCGTATCACTCAAAAGGAATTATAGTAGGCCTACTCCATTAGCCACCTTCAAACTGGTGATACCGTAGGACATCATAAATTCTTGACCCAGCCTGTCATTAACAATCAATCATTACAGCAATTAGTCATTAACACTAAATTAATCAGCATCACCTCACTCGGCTAATACTAGGCCCACTATATATATATATATATATATATATATATATATATATATATATATATATATTACTGGTCAAAAAAAGAAACGCAATTTTTGAGATTTATTAATAAACATGAGGACTCAGTATATAGTAAATGATTCTTTAACATAACAAACAGTCAATAACGCGTATGGCCACCCCTAGCAACAATGCAGGCTTGGAGTCTGGCCCTCATCGACCTCAACAGTCTCTGCAGGAAAGCAACAGGGATGGCCCTCCACTCTTCAATAATTGCATTGGTCAGTTCCCTGATGTTCTGCGGCTGATGCTGACGTCTGCGAACTCGCCGTTCAAGTTCATCCCATGCGTGCCCTATCGGTGACATGTCTGGGCTGAAGGCTGGCCATGGTAAGGTCTGCACCTGTTGTCCCTGCAGGTACGCCTGCACTATCCTGGCTGCATGAGGTCTGGCATTGTCCTGTTGCAGGAGCACCAATTCTGGATGTTGCCTCATGAATGGAAGAACATGTGGGTGAAGAATCTCATCCCTGTAGCGCTGGGCAGTCAGAGCGCCATCAACAACCACCAGCTCAGTTCTTGAAGCAAAGGCAATTCCTGCCCAAACCATGACACTTGGTCCTCCCCATCTGTCATGCTCCACTACTGCAGCATCTGAGTATCGCTCCCCTGGTCGTCTGTATACCCTGACACGGCCATCAGAATTGGACAGTCTGAAGCGAGACCCGTCAGAAAAGAGGACTTGGTTCCACATTCTTTGTGTCCAGTCACGGTGCTGATAGGCCCATTGCAGGCGTCGTTGCCTTCTTGCATCAGTGAGAAAAGGACCTCTGTAAGGCCTGCGGGATCGGAGTCCTGCATTACGGAGTCGGTTTCTGACGGTCTGGTCACTAATTCTGTTGTTGTGGATACCAGGTGTCTCTCTGGCTGTCTGACGAGCATTCCGCTGCCGATGACGCAGGTGCTGCAGTACAATGTGGCGATCCTGGCGTTGGGTCGTCACACGAGGTCGCCCACGTCTTGGCAGGTCCTGAACACTTTCTGTGGCATTGTACCGTCTAACAAGCCTAGAGATTGTGCTGGGATGCACATGCATTCGTTGTGCAACTTGGACAGCAGACATGCCTGCATCCAACATGCCCAAGGCACGACCTCTGTTGACCTCTGAGAGTCGTGGCATGCCTCAATCGCGGGAAAAAGTTTGGTTTTCTCAACGGGCAGTGTGTATTCTGTGAAGTCAAAGAAAAAATGCATGCCTTCATAAAGAATACATTCAATTTAATCTCTGTTTATTGTTTGTAACAAAATGGCGTCTTAGCCGGGATTAGTCAGGTTTAAAAACATGCACTAAGTGGCTTTAAAAGATTTGAACAAACATTTAACCATAATCTTGAAACTGTGATAATACCACTAACAACTTAAATTTTACACCATATGCAAGCTAATTGCGTTTCTTTTTTTGACCAGTATATATATATATATATATATATACCCCTCGATTAGGTACTCCGGCTTGCTGGGCCGAGGGGACTCGCACACCTCGTGGATTGTTGGGGTTTCCTCAACTCCTCGCGGGGTGTGGGCGAAGAGTTACCTAGTTGCCTAGTTTTTGCTCCCCCTTTTTTTCCGTAGTCTCCTTACGGAAGTTCTCTTGTCTTGACTCGGTCTTGGGCCTCTGTCAATTGTAGTATCCCCCCTCTGTTTGTTTTTTGCAGTCTTGGGGTCATCGGGTGCACCCGCTGGGGGGCATCGCTCTGTGGCTGAGCCGTGCTCTGGGGATGGTATGGGCGCCCGGACCGCTGCTGCATCTGGATTGGGTCTTTGCTAGGCCCTTAACGGACAAAACTCCAGGAGAGCCAATCTGCTGTTTTTAGAACGACAGTCAGTTTCGGGGGCGGGCTACCCGGGACGTTGGGCCTGCGCCTTGAAGGATGCAGCGGCTGATTGGTGCATTGCCTTGGGTCCGAGGCTGTCTTTCTTATAATTATATTGTTTACGGGTATACTTTCTAAACCTCAATCCCCTCCTGTTAACGACTCTGGCCCGTCCTTGGATTTGGATAAGACTTCTACTTCTGGTCGTTCAGCGGCCTCTGCCTCCGCTGGATTGACCTTAAAGCCGTATGGCCCCCTCTCGTCCTCTGCGGCGTCTGGCTCTCGTGGCCGGGCTCGTGGTGGCCGTAGGGCGGGGTCTTCGCGGCCCTCGTTCTCTCGCCCACTCTCGGTTACCGTCACACATGGACCTGTCTTTGCTGTTAATTTCTGTCCGGTGGACAAGTTCCTTGTTCTCCGCCCTTCCGCTGGCTCCCTTCCGGGCAACTCGGAACGGGTGTTTCAGCGTCTTAAAACGGTGGGGGTTCCCTGCCGTTATGATATCCGCCCTCTGAAGGATGGGTCTTCTTTTGAAGTCCCGTTCTTCGGGGGTAACTGAGTCCCTTCTACAGTTGCAAGATGTTCTGAGTTGCAGGGTTTCTGTGACCCCCCCATCCGCAACTAAATAGCTGTCAGGGCACCATTTTCGCTTCCCGTCTGCTGTCAATCCCGGTTGGCGAGTTGCAGGAGGATCTTGCCTCCCATGGGGTCACGAAGGTCTTCCGCTTTTCGTCGCGCCGGGATGGTGCTCTTACCCCGTCCGCTCGTCAGCTCCTGACCTTTGACTCCCTTGTGCCTCCGGCCCAGGTGTTCTGGGTCATGGGTGAACGACGGTCGTGCGAGTTTTTGGTGCGGCCGTATGTGCCTGACCCGGTTCGCTGCTTTGGCTGCAACCGGTTCGGCCATGTTAGCTCTGCGCGCCGCCGTGAGGGTAAGTTATGTGTCCGCTGCGGTGGGCCTGCGCAGTGCGCACCCTCCCCCATGCACGAAGCCCCCGCGGTGCTCGAACTGCTAGGGGGCCCACCCTTCCTCCTCTCCGGACTGCCCCGTTTTCAAGTTTGAATTCGAGGTGCGGTCCTTAAGGACTACCGAATTCCTTAGTGCGCGGGAGGCGCGCGATAGGGTCCGTGACCGGGAGCCGCTGCGGGGTTGTCCTATGCTGCGGCTCTTGGCTCCGGCGGGTCCTCGGACCCCTCCCGTGCTACCCCGGTGCCTACCGGAGTGGTGCCCCCCCTGGAAGTTCCTGGGGTTGGTGGTCCTCCTGGCACCGCGGAACCTTCTTGTCCCCCTGCCTCACTTTCAATCACCACGTCTGATTCCCTGCCTACAAGTGCCCCTTCTCCCTCTCCGGCTTTGGGGTCTGGCTTCTTGCCTACCCGTCTCTCGGGTGGGGAAGGTGATGCCCTGAAGGGGAGGAGGAAGCGTCACCGTGGTCGGAGTCCTCCAGACCCGTTCATGACCACTGCTCGCCCTGCTTCCCCTTCTTCACCAGAGAGGAAGCGGCGCGCCGCTCTTAATCCGCTCGGGACTCCCCCCCCTTATACCGAGGGCTGGTGGGGCGTCACCTCCCGGTGCCCAACTAGTGTCCGGGTGTCGATTGAGGTACACCGCCCCGTGACTCCCTCGATTACTGACTCGGTTCCCACGGTGGACCCGGTCGAGAGGGGTCTGGCCCTTCTTCATGGAGTCCCTCTCCATTCGGCTCCTGCTGAGAGTGGTCGGGTCTCTCTCCTGGATCTACCTTTCCCACCTGTGGTGGATCTTCCCCCCCCACCCCGTCAGCACTTGTCTGATGTGACGAGCCCTCGAACATCTGGTTCTCCCTGCCCCACCTCTGGTGGGGAGTCGGGGGT
The DNA here is from genome assembly GCA_023014485.1 of Bathynomus jamesi. Taxonomy (NCBI): domain Eukaryota; kingdom Metazoa; phylum Arthropoda; class Malacostraca; order Isopoda; family Cirolanidae; genus Bathynomus; species Bathynomus jamesi. Next base: position 624,102 of record JAJOZX010001771.1, read on the forward strand.
TTCGGCTGGGCCCGTCTCGTCGTCTCTTCTCTCCCTCTCAGGGGAGCCCCCCTCTGAACTCCCTGTTCCACTTTCCCACTCTCGTTCTACTACGGGTGAAGCAGCTGCGGAGTCTGTGGCCTCCTGTAATCGGGATCCTCGTCTCCCGGGCTTGTCCCCTGTGGCCCCTACCCTTCTCGTCCGGGGTGAGTCGGGGAAGCCGATTCCGTCCCTGGTTACGGACCGTTGAGTTTGCTGCTCAGCTTGGTCCGTGGCTATTTCTCTGTTTTCTCTGCCTCTTATTCTGCCCCTTCCCCCTTACAGTTCCATTTTGTATTGGAACTGTAGGGGGCTTTTAGCTAACTGGGAGAACCTTGCCTCTCTGCTGGAGAGCGAGCGGCCTTCCTGCGTTTATCTCCAGGAGACTATCCTGGCTGCGCGGGGGCTCCTTCGTCTCTCGGGCTATGTTGGTCTCCCTTGCACCCCGGATGAGCACACACGCCGGCGGGGTGCGCGATTTACGTTCATCATTCGTTACCCTCGCAAGGTGTGCCTCTTCGTACTTCCTTGCAGGCCGTGGCTGTGCGGCTCTTTTTAGATCGCCAGTACACTGCCTGCTCGATTTATATTCCTCCCCATGACCCTCCTTCTCGCGACGCGGTTCGCGAGTTGGTGTTGCAACTGCCTCGACCGTTTCTCCTCCTCGGGGACTTTAGCAGCCGTGACCCGGCTTGGGGAGATGTCCGGTCGACAGATGTTGCTGGTATGTTGCTCTCCTTAATGGAGGAACTTTCCTTCGCGTGCCTCAATTCCGGCGAACCTACCTATTTCCACGAACCCACGGGTTCATCTACCTGCATTGATCTCTCCTTGGTGTCCCTCGATGCCTTACTCGATTTTTCGTGGGGGGGGTGTTTGGGGACTCTTATGGCAGTGATCATTACCCAGTCTGTCTTGAGCCGGTCGGACCGCAGCCGGGTGTCTCGTCTCGACCAAGGTGGTGCCTGGCGCGGGCTGACTGGCTATTCTTCAGAGTTCGTTCCGTCATTGCCCGTTCGGTGTTGGACTTTGGCTCTGTGGATGAGAGCCTGTCGTTCTTTGAGCGGGTGGTGATGGGCGTAGCGGAGGACTGTATTCCTCGATCTTCCGGTAGCCCTGGGTTTACGGATGTTAGTGCTGACAGAACGTCTGATAGTCTGTTCAATCACGTTGTTAATACAGTTCAAGAATTTCAGATTGCGAATAAACTGGTTGGACAGACCTATGATGGAGCGAGTGTGATGAATGGACATATAAATGGATTGCAAAGCAAAGTTCTTAATGCCTATCCTCTGGCCCTTTTTACACATTGCTATGCACATGTGTTAAACTTAGTTTTACAATAAGGCCTTTCGAACATCAAAGAGTGTCAGATTTTTTTTCAGACTTTAAATGGATTAGCGTCATATTTTTCTAAATCTTCTAAAAGAGTACATGCTCTGCATGAGTTCGTTAATAAAAGGTTACCCTCTGTAGCACCTACTAGATGGAATTTTACATCTCGTTTAAGTAACACAGTGCAGAAATACAGAAGTCAGTTAATTGAATTTTTCAAACATGTTATCGAAAATTCTGAAAACTGGGACACTGATGGCATTGTGAAAGCACGCGGATTTTTAAGTTTCTTAGATTTTCACACAATTTTGCTTCTTGAATTTTTTAAAAACTGTTTAGCTATACTGATGTTTTATACAATGTACTACAGAGCAAAATCTATGATGTATTATACTATTGCAAGAAAATAAGTGATGTCACACAGCAGCTTAAATACGACAAGGACCATGGATTTGAAGAGTTATGGATTTCTGCTGTATGATAGTGATTATTGAAGGCCTGAAAGCAAAGAAGTCTATTAGATGATGAGGGAAAAAAATGCTTAGCTTCAATTATATTACGAGTACAAAATAATTGATAGCATATGCATGCAAATTGACAGTAGATACTCTTCACTCTCCAAGCTAGAATTTTTTCATCTTCTTTGGCATGAAAAGTATGTATGAGCTGTATAAAACAAAATTTCCAATCAACTTAATAAACATTAAAAGATTTTTATGGATCACTTTTTGATTATTTTCGCTTGAAAAATTAACTCTCTGTGCTCTATTCATGTTCTGAATTCTCCAACAAGCATGCGCATAAATTAGTAGAGTTTATGACAGAGAATAACCTCAGGAGTGGTTTTAAAGAAAATTTTAAACTGGCAGAATTGATCCTAACTATACCAAGCGACACTGCTACAACAGAAAGTTCGTTTTCTGCGCTAAAACTAATAAATACTTGCTACCTAGGCACGCAAAATCAGGAGAGATTGTGTGGTCTCACTTTATTATCAATTGAGAAAAAGCTTACTTATGGAATTAAAATCAGGAGGCTCTTTCCACGATGACGTTATATTGCAGTTTATATCGAAGAAAAGAAGAATAGAGCTAACGTATAAATACAGTAAGTAAAATATTGTTTGTATGTTTAACTTTCAAATTCTCACTGCATTTCTACACTAGTTTTTTCTATTTCGCATATATATACTGTGTGTGTGTGTGTGTGTATATATATATATATATATATATATATATATATGGGAATGAACTCAGAATGGTTCCCTGAGGTTTTCTTATGATACACACAGACCGTGCATGGAACAAGGAACTCTTCTAGGAAAATTAAATCCACTATAGTCCGAATAACTAATGGTAAATGACAAATACTATAGTTTTTTCTTTTTCAAAATGCTAGCCCGACGTGGGCAACGGGTCACTCGCAAAGAGGTCCCAAAAATGTAGCTTCCCTCACCAGCTATCTGCAAAGCAGATAGGATGCAGCTTTGGGACAGGATCTAGGGTTTAAAGCAGCCTAGCCCAGCTACATTTAGAACCTCAATATAAACAAAAAACTCGCTGCCTTCACGTCAGATTGAATACGTCAAAGAAAAAGGGGTAACTATTATATTTTTAACCAAAAACCAAAACTTAAACCTCAACTGGCAGAATTGAGCGTCCACTTTTCAAGGCACATAACATGTCCGTTTCATGATGGGAATGAACTCAGAATGGTTCCCCGAGGTTTTTTATGATACACACAGACCGTGCATGGAACAAGGAACTCTTCTAGGAACTCGGGCTAGCATCATGAAAAAGAAAAAACTATAGTATTTGTCATTTACCATTACTTATTCGGACTATAGTGGATTTAATTTCCCTAGAAGAGTTCCTTGTTCCATGCACGGTCTGTGTGTATCATATATATATATATATATATATATATATTTTAGGGTAGTCCAAAAAAATAAATGTTGAAAATTCGTAGGTCTTACCCCCCTAAAATTGTTACCTATGTTGAAAAAACTCTAAATACAAAATTTTAATAAGATCAAAAAATTCTAAGTGGTGCCACATCGCATTTGAATTTAGATGTTTTTAAAAACCTTTTTTGCTTCTTTTCCCATAATATAGATTTATTGTGTCTTTACGAAAAATATTTCGATATATATCATTTTTTTGCATAATATAGATTTTTGTATGCTTATTGTGGTTAAATATTCCGAAGCACATCTTTTATGAGCGGTGCTAAACACGTTGAGGCAAGAATCGCATCTGTTCTGTCGATACTTGTACACATTCACGTTTTTCCATGAAATAGATTTCGTCACTTCCCATTAAGTGCTCATCTTGCGTAAACGTGTTGAAAGGGCGTTCCTATAACAATCATATTTTTTATTCACAAGCCTCAGTATTTTGCCAACTTGTCGTTTGCAGTGTATTGTTTGCAGTCGTTTGCAGTGTATTGTTTGCAGTCATTTGCAGTGTATTGCAGTTCGTTTGCAGTGTTGCAATAGTGAATAATCATATTAGAAATGGCAAGTTCTTCAATGAAAACTCGCAGAAATACCGAAATATGGCTCAATGGACGACCAATTGAAATGATATGCGAGAGAAAACTTCCTTCCAAAGGTGATGTGCTCCGTCGTCTTTTTTATTTACTTAAGAAAACTCTAAAGCAGTTTACATAGAGGTAGTTGAATTTTGGGAACAAGTTAGAATTCCAACAAGAGCTGATTATAATGTTATAGCAATGATTGAAAAAGTATATACGGAATAGAGAACGCTCCAAAAATTAAAATTCCGCTGCTCCGAAACTCAGCGTGAGAAAGAGAGATTGTTTCAGCACAATTTAAACGATCTCTTTGATATTTGCTCACCAAAAAGCGCACGAGATGATCAAGATTAAAGAAGACAGAGAATTCCTCCAAGCTCAAAAACAGAAGGGAAGAAAAGGATATATGGCTAACGTTGACAAAGCATTATCAGAGAAAGAAGATCGTAAAAGGAAGAGAGAGTCAGCTAAAGAACGGTTAGCACGTAGGGAAAGTAAGAGAAAGGAGGAAGAAACAAAGTCTGTCAAAATGACTTCTTCAAGTAGCATCAGTAGTGAAGATGAAACAATGAGCATGAGTAGTGAAGATGAAACAATGTTGTGTAAAACTAGCACGGCATCAAAAAATAATGCAGGCAAGAAGGTTCGTAGCAAACCAAGTAAGAAGGAACTTGTAACACGAGACGTTGCCGTTGCACTGGATAGATCGAATATTTCTGATAGACAGGCCGTATATGTGCTATCAGCTGCTGCCTCTGCATTAGATCATGATCTTGATGACTTGTCCATAAGCAGAAGTACAGTTCGTCGAAAGAGAATGGATGTACGTGAGAAAATTGCAAAAGATTTAAAAGAATCCTTTAATCCTGAATGTTCTTTAATGGTGCATTGGGATGGAAAAATGCTAATTGATTTAACTGGAAATGAAAAAGTTGAAAGATTAGCAGTGTTGTGTCAGGAGGAGGCAAATCAAAGTTGTTTGCAGTACCCAAACTCGAGTCTGGCACAGGAGTAGACATTGCAACAGCTGTTGTCGAATGTTTAAAGGACTGGAACTTAATTGATCGCATTAAAGGTATGTGCTTTGACACAACTGCCACGAACATGGGTCCTAAAAAGGGAGCTACTGCACAAATAGAACAAAAGCTTGGAGAAGACTTACTAAATTTTGCATGCTGGCACCATATAATTGAACTTATTGTATCCAATGTTTTTGAGGTGTGTCTTTGTTCCGCCAGTAGCGGTCCTGATATTCCGATATTCAAACGCTTTAAGTCTGCCTGGAACTCCATCAATAAAGAAAATTTTGAAACCTTTCCTGATACTCCAGGACGTGATGAACTGCTTGTTATTTGTAAGAAACATCTAACCTCCACACAAATCCGAGATGATTACAGAGAGGTCCTGGAACTTACAATCATCTATCTAGGAGATGTACCACCACGTGGAGTCAAATTTCTAAAGCCAGGTGCTTTGCATCGTGCCAGGTGGATGTCTCGCATAATCTATGCAATAAAAATGAATCTTTTCTGCTCACAGTTTAAAATGACTCTAAAGGAACAAAGTGGAATAAAACGTTTTGCACAATTTGCCATTAGACACTATGTTCCTGCATGGTTTTCTGCACCTATCGCTGCTTCTGCCCCTGCCAATGATCTTTCGCTATTAAAACTGCTGCTAGTATATGAAGACAAAAGCATTGCTTCTGCAGCATCTCAAGCACTTTCTCGCAATATTTGGTACCTAAGTGAATTTCTTATTTCACTTTCATTCTTTGATGAAGATATTTCCATTGATGTTAAAAGGGACATGGTAAAGGCACTCGACATAAGGGGATCTAAACATCCGCCCAAAAGAATAAATTTGAATCTTTCTGCCAACGATATTCAAAACAAGACAGTAACCAGCTTTGTTACTAGCTCGTCTCGACTATTTTTCACTAAGCTCGGACTCCCAATAGCCTTTCTTGAAGACGATCCAACAAACTGGAAAAACAGACAAGATTATCAAATGGCCCTTGAGTATGTCAAGTCAATGATGGCAACAAATGATAACTCCGAAAGAGGAATAGCATTAATAAAAAATTTCAATGCACATCTAACTAAGAATGAAAGTCAAAAGCAGTTTCTCCTGCAAGTAGTCGAGCAACATCGCCTGCAGTTTCCTAATGTAAAAAAATCAAACTTGAAGCAGGAACTGCGAACGCAGCAACAATGAGTGGGAGATGGGCACTAGGGTGTGCACCCGGTTCTTGCTACCCCGGAAATTCCCGGTTCCTAGATTTCAGGAACCGAACCGAGAACCGAAAAGATTTCCCGGTTCCTATACACTCTAAAAACAGTTGCATTGTTTTTACTATGCAAGAGCTGCATAAGTAGATTCTACGTATTTTAAAAATAAAAAAATGTAATAAGTAGATTTCTACGTATTTAAAAATAAAAAATGATATCTTAAGCGAATATTCCTTCCGTTTAAAACGTATTGTAATTTGTATGGATCGTCGCAATCGCAAGCAGTGCTTACTGCTTAGACGTAACTTTGACTACTTATGACGTAAGCAGTGTTTACGTCATAAACACGTTTTCTGTTAAGCTGCGCAGTGCGCACTGCGCAGGCGCACGTGGCGCGGAGTCTAATTTGTTGTCATTCGGTTGCCGACTCGCCATTGTGCTAATTGCATCAGATTTTGTTGTGTGTGCTAAAGCTGAAAATTTTGAATCTAGTGTTTTTCCGTGCAATAAATCCCTTTCAAATATGTCAAAGTCGATTGTATGGGAATATTTTAAGAAAATTTCTAAAAATGAAGCCGAATGTTTAACTTGCAAAGCAAAATTAATGTGTTCTGGTGGTACCACTTCGGGACTAATGAAACATTATAGATCGCATCACGGAGAAATGAAAGCAGAGTGATTTACCTGCGTTTAAAAAGCAAAAAACTCTTTCAAGTTTTATTAAAAGTAATTCTCTGGATGAAAAAATCGCCAAATTTACCTGTAAAGATGGACTAAGCTTTCGAGCCGTTGCTAATAGTGAATTTATTCAAAAAAATTTGCAAAATCCCAATACGACAAGAAAATTCCGAGTTCAATCAATGGTGTTAAAAATTCTATGATGAACTTTTATATGAAGAAGAAGACGGAATTGGCTGATTTTTTCAAGAAAGAAGTCGAAGAAGGTAAGCGGTATTCGATTAGCCTGGATGAATATACTTCTAAGCAAAATAGAAGATACGTCAATATCAACGTTCATGACGAAAAAATGCATTGGAATTTAGGCCTCGGTCGTATTAAAGGATCGTTTCATAGTGAAGCTGCTATAAATATGGTTAAAATTCGATTAAGAGAGTTCAATCTTCATTTGGATCGTGACATCGTAGCATGTACCACAGACGGAGCTTCGGTCATGTTGAAATTCGGCAAAAATATTGCAGCAATTCACCAACAGTGCCTGGCACACGGAATAAATCTAAGCGTTTGTGATGTCTTATATAATAATGTTCGGGCTCATAGTATTCAACAACCAGAAAATGAATCTTCTACCTGCAATGACGAAGACGATGACATCGAAGAAGACGAAGAAAACCGCGTCGACATAGAATCTTTGGACTTTCATCCCGAACTTCATGAAGACTTTGATTCATTGATTCGCAAAGTTTGAAAAATATGTCGAACTTTCCGTAAATCGCCTCTCAAAAATGACCATTTACAAGACTTCGTGTCGGACAAGTTTCACGGGCAGCGTTTAAACCTTATTATCGATGTCAAGACGCGCTGGAATAGCCTTTTGCACATGTTAGATCGATTTCTGAAGCTAAAAGATTGCATCCCTAAAGCTTTGAGAGCCATAAGATACGAAGACTCGGTATTAGATTCTGAATGGCAAAGAATCGAAGAAATTGTTCGTTTTAAAGCCACTAGAGATTGTAATTAAAGAATTATCAAATTTTCTTAAAATACTACTTCATAAATGATGTAAAACAAGATAAATAAACATAATTGATCTCAATGCTTAGATTTTTTATGCCAATTAGACTAAGTTTAATTTTACGAACAATGGTTAAAACAAAAATTTTAGTCGGTTTTTTTCCCGGGATTTCCCGGTTCCCGATAATTTTTCTGGTATCGGTCCCGGTTCCTAAGTTTCGGTACTCGTGCACACCCTAATGGGCACCCATGAGACCCCCACCTCTGAGTGGTTAATACTCCATTATAGTTGAATATGGAGGGGGGCTGCGATAAACTAAAGAAATTTTTTAATATGAATTCAAAGAATTTGGAAACAAGAAAATTAAGAAATTTAAAGTCGAGTGTGGCACCACTAAATATTTATTAATTTTGATAAGTTTTGGTCAGTAACGTTTTTTTAATATAGATAACAATTTCCGAGGGTAAGACTTAAGATTCAGATACTTTTAAAATTTATTGTTTCCGATTAACTTATGTTTATGCAGATTAATATAAATACGTACGCGCATCTGGAAGTTAAGCTCGTTTTTCAAATATCTTTCGCCCTTAACTGTTAACTAATATTGTATGACTCATTAATGCCATGCAGCTGCTACACATTATCACGAAAAAGACAGTTTCAGTAAAAAATACATTGATACATCGGGTAAAAGGAAATACGTATCAAGAACAGATGGGAATTTATTGCCGATAGGATGTCCTCTGAAACTTCTCCGGAAGACATAGCCTTCCTAGCCGCTCCCCTACGGCTGTTGTTTACAAACGAAACGCCAAGTGCAGAAAATACACTGTAAGAGTTGAATATGAGTCGGACGATTTTACATACGCGTGTTAGGCCGGCCGTACACAGGATCGTCTTGCGACTGACGACTCAAGTCGTGTGTGATTTTACATTGACAGCATGGGAGCCTTGCACACTGCAGCAACCGCGACGCAATTCTAGGGAATCATTTATACCTGGGCTAAACTCTAGGAAGGGGTACAGTGCTCCTGTGCTGACATCCTGCCTATGTAAACACTTTCGTCTTTCATTTTCATCTGAAACTTTTCCTTCTTGCTGGAAGTTCGCTTTCATTCAGCCTGTTCCAAAGGAGGGTGACCGCTCTCACCCCTCGAACCATTGTCCAACTGCATTGATTTCTTGCCTTTCTAAAGTTTTTGAGTCTATCCTTAATAGGAAGATTTTTAAACACCTCTCTTCCCACCATCTTATTTTAAATCCTCAGTACGGGTTCCGCAATGGAAGGTCTACTGGCGTTCTTACATATCTCTCTAACTCTTGGTCATCCTCCTTTCGGGATTTCAGTGAAACCTTTGTTATTGCACTAAATATATCAAAAGCTTTTAATAGAACTGGCACAAATCAGTCTTTGTATGTAGTGTATGTATCATCTCTGATATCGGTCACTTGGGCCTGATATCTTTTCAATAAAGATTGCTGTCATTTTTATTTTTAAAAACCTGTTTTCTCACTGTATTCATGTCATTGGTTTCTCGAAACTGCATTACACTGAAATTATTATGTCCTTAAAACTTGTATGATAAGTTTTAGAAAAATAAAATCATTCCACACAAAAAATAAAAAATAATCATAGTTAACTATTAGTTCATTGACCTTGATAATTCATTCATTAACGGTGAAATAACTTAAATTTACAAGGTAATATTTTATATAATAGTAATAAATTTCTATATATTGCGTATATACAATGCACCCACTATTCTATTTATTTGCATGTAAAAGTGGGTACATATTTTAAAGCTACTTTGTAGATACATTGTCCATTGATTGCGATTGCATCAGACTCTAAAACGGGAAAAAATAAAATACAAGGGAATAAATTCACTGTGCTCAGCATAATTTTTCCCTTTAATTTGATGTTCACTATCCTCTGATATAGGTCATATAGGCCACTTAACCTAGTATACTGTTTGATTAATTATCTGACAATTTTATGTATATTGTTATTATATGAGACATCTTATAACACTTATTATAACATAGCCACTTAGTATAACACTTACTATAACACAACTTAATATGCATATATAATCTTTGCTACATTACAAAAATAAGGTAGCTAAAGATAGCTGCCATTCTTATATTTAAAAACCTGTTTTCTCACTATATTTATACCATTGATTTCCAGAAACTGCATTACACATGAAATTGTTCTTAAAACCTGTATGATACGTTTTAGAAAAATAAAATTATTCCACAAAAGGAAAAAACTCATAATTAACTAGTAGCTAATTGAACTTGATAATCCATCCATTAACAGTGAAATAACTTAAATTTATAATGTAATATTTTATATAATAGTAATATATTTCTATATACAGTATAGGCCTATATACAATGCACCCATTATTTTATTTAATTGTATGTAAAAGTGGATACATAATTTGGAGCCACTCTGTAGATACATTGAACAATGATTGTGGTTGTTCAGAATCTAAAACAGAAAAAAAATAAAATACAAGGGAATAAATTCATTGTGCTCAGCATAAGTTTTACTTTTAATTTGATATTCGCAAGAATGTATTCACTGCACACAACATAAATTTTTTTCCCCTTAATTTGACGTTCACAAGAATGTGTTATTGTTCTAAAGTTAGGTCCTACGCTCAGAAGAGTGGTTGAGTGGTCAAAAATAAGAACTGTTAATAATATAGTAAATGTAATTAAATCGTTGGTGAAGCATTTTTCATAAAATAATTATTATATTTAATATTTGTAAAGATGTCAAATTTGGCTGTGCAAGATTTAAATAACCTAGTAAGTTCAATAGGCCTATTTCAAAATAATATCCTAAGTCTAGCCTTTGGTTAGGTTGTTAGGCTTCTGAACGTAGGCTCCATGCTGCATCTGGATTCTTGAAATTTACTAAGGATTCTTAGAAATTACAAAAAGATCTTAAATCAGTTGTCTTCGCTCGTCCTAGTAGGAAGCAGATACTGTGTGAGAAGTGGCAGAAGTAAAGTGACCAGGTTTTTCTAAGTTAAAAGCAGGACATATCCTGAACTCCCCCACTGGAGTGTCCAGTGGGGGGAGGAGGTGGGGCCCCCTTCCGCGGCTAAGAAAATTTTAAAATTGCAATACTCATAAAAAACTGGTAATGGTTCAGAATAGGGGCACCACCTCAATTTTTGTTTTTTCCACCAAAACATGCTAAAACCATTGGTTTCCTGTTTAGGATGAATGTGACCATCGCCATTACAGTAAATTATTGCTTGAAGTGATTTCACCCCCCCCCCCCCCCTAACCCCTCCTACAATCTGGGGGGACCACTGTGGGAACTGGGGGTTTTGGGTGGGGGAATACAGCACAAGCAATAATTTACTGTAATAGCGATGGTCAGTTTATCCTAAACAACAGGAAACCAATGGTTTTAGCATGTTTTGGTGGAAAAAACCCTTATACCTTGAACCCTATACTGATCAATTTGTGATGTGTGATCTTTATGGGGGCTCCACCCCCATACTCCCGAGACCTAAATTATATAAATGATAATGTAATAACATGTTAAGTTATGTACTTTTTTAGTCTTCATCTAGGGCACATGATGAATCAAGTTCTCAACACGGCCGTGAGCTCTACTAGCATCATCGCACATCTATCACAGATCAAAGCCATTTTCAAACTAAAGTGAATGAACAATAGTAGGGTTGCCAACTCAAAATTTCCTAGATTCATAGCCAGGGTTGTGGAGTCGGTCCAAAAATTTTCCGACTCCGACTCCATACATTGTAAAAATTTGACTCCGACTCCAACTCCACACATTGTAAAAAATCTAAAAATCTGACTCCGACTCCTCACATTTTAAATATACGACTCTGACTCCTCCAGTGTTTCACTCTATAATTATCATAATAATAAGACATTTCATCACCATCACACTAAGTGTGAAATTTTATATTTTATATTTAAATAAATATTAATTGTATATTCTGAAAATATTAAAAAAAAATATTAAAAAAACTTAATCTAGGAGCTATCAATGAATAAGGTTTATTGACCAAAAAAACTAAATAACCTAAATATTAGTATTTAGGATTTAGAAATTAAGGGTGACACAGGACAGAAATTGGAGTCAGAGTCGGAAGTTTTTTACTGACTCTGACTCCGCCCTGAAACGTGCGACTCCACGACTCTGACTCCACGACTCTGACTCCATGACTCCGACTCCATGACTCCGACTCCGACTCCACAACCCTGTTCATAGCACTGAAGTAGCTATATATATTTTTTCGTAATTTTCTAACTTCGTTTTTTTTACTATGCAACATATGCAATCAGTTTATTTTAATGAGAGAAACAACTTTGTCTCTATGGTATTTTTTGAAATTTTGCTTAATTAAGTGGTGCCCATATTCTGAACCATTACTAAAACATATTTTGGTGGTATCATAAGCAGATATTTCACTGTTAATTTCAGGAAAAGCAAGCCCCCATGACATACATATATGGTCTATTCTCTGTTGTACCAAATATATATACAATACCAACAATAAAAATCCAGGTAGAGATAATAACAAAAACACGAGTCAAATTACCACTTTTCCACCAGTGCAAACTATAACTTTGCCAATTTGTGGTAAGGTCTGAATTTTAAAAAAATATATATTACATATATATATATATATATATATATATATATATATATATATATATATATATAATACTTAAGACTTTAACTTATTGCACAAGTCTATAATAGCATTTATGTGTACCATAGTAAGCAGGGTTGGTACCAAAAAACCCAAACCCAAAAACCTAGTAAAAACCCAACTTAATAATTTAAGTGGTACCTAATATTAATTATTGATCAGTATGTTTAGCATCTTTTGACCTTAGGTGGTGGTAGATTTGAACCAACATTTCTGCCTTTTCTTTCCTTAACCTATTTCATATTTTACTCCATACCAAGCCAAGTGTTGAAAAAAAAATCTTTCTAATGATCCGGAACTGGCCAGACAACTATGAATAGATCTCATAAATTTAGCAAAACCTAATGGTAACCTGGTCTCTCTCTTTTTTTCTTTCATTTCAACAATTTTCTACTAATTACTAGCTGATGTAGAGCTCACTATACTATCTCTGAATAAATAAGGAGGAAAAATTAGTGCATCTTTTAAGTAGAATGCATAATATCCTGCCATGTATTCTGAATTTATTTCAATCAGCCATTCTTCAGCCTCTTCCTCTTGAACTCTATTCAGTTTTTGTCCTGAAAAATGATAGAACTGTGTGGAAACAAAAATAAAGCTAATAATATAGATTATATAATTTGTTATGGTATCTAATTTATGCTAGTTATCTAATATGGCAATGCCAGATGATTTGATTCAGATTAGAGAAAACTCTTCTGCCCATACTACAGTTGTTACCTATGTTTTATATATTGATAGTAGTTAAGCATTTAGGTCCTATTTACCTTAATACTTTGGGTCAGTTATATTTGCCAAAAGATGACATGGCTCCATAGCTTTTTTAAATCTCTTAATAATATCTTTGTATGGAGCTAATTTTTCATCTTTGATTAAATTGAGCCAAATTTCAACAGCATCAGATAATGTTGTATTATCAGCCTGCAACTGTAACAAAAAAATAAAAACTATAGAGTTATATATGGCTGAATGAAAACATCTGTAAATATTTAGAATTATGCATTAGAATTTATTTTTTTGTGTTACAAGTTACAACACATAAAATGAAGTGTATTTTAATTATTTATTAGTAGTGCTTTAGTACAGGATTCTATAAATAAAATGTGTACTATAAGTCTATAAAATATCTTGAAATTAATATTGGTATATTTAAAGTTAAGTAATTTTAACTGCATAATATAAACACACCTTATCAAGAGCATTTCCAACAATTAAAAATTGTGACTGTAAATTGAGTGCCTCTCTCTGTATAGATAAGTTATCTATCAATTTTCTGATGTTGTGATCAATGTCTTCAATATGCTCTCCTCTTATTTCTATATATAGAGAGTAATTTGACAAATAGGTTTTTATGCATTCTAACTGAGAATTCCATCTGGTTTCATTTGGTAGTTGCGGCATCATACCTCCTTTCTCCATTAACCAACCCTAAAATATAAATTTTTATTACAAATATTGCTGGATTTGACAGCATAAATAAATAGCCTATGCAACTTATTAATGAGTCGTGAATTAGGATTCACACTGGTGACAGTGCTAATGCTAACATTGACAGTGTTAATGCATAAAAGTAAAGTTGACAGTAGCTAATTTATTGGATTTGTTTTTAGCTTACATGAGGTTGGTGATGGTTTCAGAAATATTTGTTAATTTCTACAATATACTTGAGAACTGATTTTGGGGAGACATCTTTTTCTACCAAGTTTAGATGGTGTGCTGAACAGCCATAAGTAATAAGACTGTAGTTGTCCTCCTCAAGAATTTCTCTCATTCTTATCATTTTGTTTTCATTATCAGTGCATATAGCAAATACCTGAAAATAAAATGTCATAACTCATAAGGAACTGAGTATTTGAGTATATATGAAGTTTGCATTAATCTCCATGAAGTTCCTTAGCAGCTGGGATTGCAATATTAGTGAATAGATGTTTGAATACATATTGAGTCATGTGTCCATTCTCATTCCCAGTGATCCACTGTAATTTTCCAACTCCCTTTGATGAGAATCAGCCCCACACATTGATTCCCCATCTCCTTTTTCACTGTTGGAATAAGGCATTCATTCTTGTATCCTTCACCAATTCATCTATTAACAGTTTTCATCCTTTTATCACTACCAAAAATTTTGAATCTGCTTTCACCACTCCATACAATTTTTGACCATTTCTCAGCATCCCAATCTTTATTTTGAATAGCAAATTCTAATCGTGCTTTCACATTCTTCTTTGACAATAAAGGTTTTTCTTACTCACTCTAGCAAATATTTTATTATCTGTTAACCTTCTTATTGTATCAGTACTAACTTTTGTTTCTCCTACTTTCACTAATTCTTTACGCAAGTCATTTGCTGTCATAAATCTATTCTCCAAAGCCATAAATTTTAGATGTCTTACACCACACTCTGACAAAACCCTCTTTCTTCCAGTTCAGATTAACTTTCAGGTACTTCTTGGTTTAAAATACATTTCTTATGGTATCTGACTACCTTCACTTATCTTCAGCATTTTTGTAATACTTGTATTGGAATAATTACCCATTTTAACAAGAGTAGTCAATTCCCCCAAATCTTAGCTAGATAACTCATATGTCTTAACCATCCTCTTAAATTGGAAATATATAAGTAAAAATTTTGTTGAACAGCATTAAAATGAACCTTCCCCTACTGAGGCTGACAGCACACTAAACTGTGCATAGTCTGTATGCTAATTTCAAAATTAGAGGACTTTTAATGTAGCGATGCCAAATTATCAAAATATTGTATTTAGTCTAATAATTACTGTCTTATACTAATTTATTTGTGTTCTGCATAACAAATTACCATAAAAAATATATTAACAAAATAAATTTTACTAAATTGCAAAAAATAAAGCTACCATTAATATTTGGATAATATTTCTCAATTCATAAATACTTTTGCCAACCAGTGTGTACATATATGCAGGGTGAATCACAACGAAATGTCATAACTTCGGGAGCTTATAGCTGAGGTCATTCCCAGTCAAAAACTTTATATGAACATAGGTCCAATTCTTAATGGCTATGGAGCTTATGGATGTTTGAATTTCAAGCATGCACATGTGTAACCTTGAACTGAATTGACAGTTACTTACTGAACTAACTACACAGTAGATTGCACTGGTCAACACGCATTTTATTGCCAATCACATTGGAGTGATTTTGGGGTAACTTTGTGGTGCTGATTCCGAATATGACATCGGTTTTGCTAGATTGGCTCTAATTTATGAGATAATTGGTACCCCATTGAAACATGTAAAAATGCAAAACATTTAATGTTCAGGCGGAGCCTACTTACAAATCGCATTGAAATTGTCTCAAATCATACAAAAGTAAACACATGAAATACATAATGGCATTTTATTTGGTCTCACCATCTAGAATGTTCCGGTAGTTTCCCATATGCACACGTTATGGTTACGTTTCCTATTAATTGAGGGTATTCATTATCTCAAGAACTAGAGCCAAATCGGAAAAACTACTTTCATTTTGGAATTCAGCAACCCCAAAATACTCTAAATTCGTACGAATTTCCTTGGCAATTAAAAAAAAATATTTTTTTGTTGACCTGTGTTGTCTTTCACAGCATGCAGTTGATGTTTTGTGCATTCAGTATGCCTTTTACATTTTCAAATGCTGATTATGCAGATGTAGTGCATGTTGTTTACAGATTTTTATGATGGAAATACTACTGAGCACTGCTGTCGCTTAATACCAGCAACATTTTCCAAATTGAAGAATTCCGGATTGATGAGTATTTAGCAACATTTTCTGGAGATTGCGAGAGAGGAGTTCATTTCCTAGCATTACTGTTTTATCTGAGCATCCGGTACAACAAGATGTGGCTGAACAAGAAAACATTATTCATCTAGTACAGCAGAATCCTCATGTTAGTACACAAAGGATTTCCACATGTCTTAGAGTTCCTCAAATGAGAGTATGTAGAATGTTAACATGAAGAAGGCATGTATCCATACCATATACAGCACATTCAGCACCTCCAACCTGGGGATCCCCAATGCTGAAATTTTGTAATTCTGTGATGAGGTTCAATTTACCCGTAATGTGTCAACAACACTCGCAATTCACATGTGTGATCAGAAATTAATCCTCATGCCATTGTGGAAAGTAATTTTCAATGCAGGTTCAGTGTCAATGTGTGGTGTGATATTCTCTATGGTCAGCTGATTGGTTTATTTATCTTCAAAGGTAGTCTTACAGGTGACATTTATCTACAATTTCTGCAAGATGAACTGCCGCCACTGTTAGAAGATGTACCTTTGGCAACATGATTGCATATGTACTTCCAACAAGATGGAGCTCCTCCCCATTTTAGCCATGCAGTGAGAACACATCTCGATGATAGCCTCCCTGATGAATGGATCAGTTGTGGTGGTGCTCAAAATTGGCCACCCAGGTCTCCGGACCTAACCCCTCTAGATTTTTATCTGTGGGGCCTCATGAAAGAGCTGGTGTACCAGAGAAAAGTGGAAACATGAGATGCATTGCTCCTTCACATTTTGGATGCTGCAGCCCTCATAAAGGACAATTATAATGAACTAATGCAAGCTCTCACGCAATTCATAGATGAGTTGCAATATGTATTGAGGCTGAGGGTAGTCATTTTGAACAGTTATTGTAAATTCATGAATAAAAACTAGCAGCTATTTGTTCACTTATTCTTATTTTTAAACATTCAAACATCCATAGCTCCATAACTGTTAAGAATCAGACCTATGTTTATGTGAAGTTTTTGACTGGGAATGACCTCAACTATAAGTTCCCGAAGTTATGACATTTCATCATAACTGTGTGTGTGTGTGTGTGTGTGCGTGCTCAGTAAAATCTACCCACCCAGAAAAATTTTGATACATTCCACTAATATTTTTATAAGTATAGCATACTACCCCATAGGCTACTGTTAAAAAGGCAGAATGCATTCTTAATTAAAAATGAGAATTACATATATTCATTTTTTATAGTGTACTGTAGTGTAGTTTTTAATAATCAGTATAACGTAGAATTTGTACCCACCTGACCCAAAATCTACCCACCATTGGTGGGTCAGTGGGTATTAATTTTGAGCCCTGATATATGAAGGAAAGCTATAAAGTAATATTTAGGAGTAGATTAGTTTTTATTTAGAGTAATATTTAAAAAAAAATTATTTAGAATAATATTTAGCATAATATTTGTTGAGTAAGATTTATAGAAAATATTTGAGGAATGCAGCAGGAAAAGGGGGATAAGTGACAAAATTGGCAAAATGCTTTTTCTGTTTGAAAAGATAGCGTATTCTTCCTTCTATCCACCTCCAATTGGCAGATATGCCATTTTGTTTGTGGAAACCATGTTTCCAGTCACAAAATGGGATATCTGCCAATTAGGGGTGGATAGAGAAAAGAATAAGCTATCTTTTCAAACAGAAAATGCATTTTACCAGTTTTATCACTTATCCCCTTCTCCCGCTGCACTACTCATTTATCAAGAATAACACTTAGAAATATTTTAGAAATAATTTTTATTTAAAATAATAATATCAGGTTATAACAAATTCTGCTCAATTAGAAAATGGATGATAGATAATAGAATAACATCAAGATAGTTTTAGAAATGTTGCCAAATACACATGGCAACAGGTTTGCACAGGTTTTATCACGATACAGAATGACTTAGGCTAGTGTAGGATTAGGCTAATGGATATTTTCTCTGGTGTTTTTCATAGTTACAATGCCACCCCTACGATATTACAGTAATTGAAAAAACATGGAGCCCACGAAAGAGCATATTTGACATGTGATGCTGTATGAGTTCCATAAAGGATCTAATGCTAGTGAATCCGCAAGAAACATTCAGAGAGTTTATGGATGTGTAGGAGATGGTTTGAGAAGTTCAGAAATGAAGACTTCAGTCTGAAAGATCATCAACGAACAGGATGACCAAATGAGTTAGATGAAGAGTTGCTGAAAGCAACAGTGGAGGAAAACCCAATGGTAACTGTAAGAGAACTTGGCCTGCAACTTGCATTAGCCATATGACCATTCATTGTCATTTGAAGCTGTTTGGAAAAGTAGTGAAGGTTGGAAAATGGGTTCCACATGATTTGTCACAAGTGAATCTTCAACATGATTGATATTTGCACATCACTGCATTCTCGGCAACTGTAGGCACCATTTTTTAATTGGATTGTCACTGGGGATGAAAAATAGGCCCTCTATAACAATATTAAGCATCAACATCAGTGGTTTAGCCATGAAACAAAGCCTGAACCTCAGCCAAGGAATGGACACCATCCAAAGAAAATTTTGCTATGCGTTTGGTGGGATATTCAAGGAGTTATTCATTTTGAGCTTCTGCCAGATAACCAAACAATCACAGCTGAAGTCTACTGCCAACAACTCCAACAAATGAAGATGGCATTACAAGAAAAACGTCCTGCATTAATTAATTCACCAGGATAATGTGCAGCCTCACACTGCCCAATTGGAGGCATTTGGTTAGGAAAAAATGCCTCATCCACCTTATTCTCCGGATGTCGCACCTTCAGATTACCATTTATTCAGAAGTCTGCAACACCCCCTAGATGGACAAAAGTTGCAATCCAGGGAAGCTATCAAAAACAGTGATCACTTTTTTTAACTTGAAACCAAGGGATTTTTTTCAAACATGACATAAAAAAACTTTTCTACAGGTGGGAGGAGGTTATAGAAAAAGAAGGGAATTATATTGATGATTAATTTGTCATTGTCATTTAATTTTTGTTCTGAATGAACTAAAAATTTGAGCAGAATATATGACGCATTCGGTGGAGAAGGGGCGAACGCAACATTTTCGAATTATGCCACAAAATGCAGTTAAAGTTTGTAAACTTTAAACCTTTGTATTTTTCCAGTTTATTGAAATGTTGTATGAATTTGAACACATATTTGAGTAAAATATTGTTCTGTAATATGTCGATATAATAAAATGCCAAGAAATTTTACAATATTATTTATTGATAGCTTCTGATGTTAACTGGTGTAATCCATTATTTGGTCCTCTTCGTCGAATGTTGTATTATCTGCTTCAACTGTTTTGGTTTCTTCCAGTTCCTTTAACAATCTTGTATAATAGTTCACTGCAGTTGCAGGCATTAGGTCTGATAATTCTTTGAGATCTTTTATTTTTTCCTTAGTTATTGGCAGCAATTGGGAATACTTTGGTTGCAGTGTCTGCTGGGCTAGATTGAATAAACTGACTGTAGGATTTTTTCCCTTTCTGCAGTCTGACGGGATGGCTATTATCTGGGGTTGTGCGGTATGCAGTAGATATTATGTAGCCTTCTTTGTGTTGAAAGTCAAATATTAACTTTCTTGCATCTGTAAATTTAGTAGTTGTTGATCTCCTAATGACAATGCATGTTTTTAGGACGTCAAAATCGAGAAAATCAGCCTGTTTCATTTCTACAACTAGGAAGCGCTGCGAAACGGCTGTAGTTATGACCGTAACATACAAATGCTTAATAACTTCACTATTGCAATTATTTCTAATCCAGTGATAAATGCAACTTCAATACTCCCCCTTTTTGCAGTTACTTCATCCCATACGTACATGGTAGGTTGGTTGCTCTTAATGTTGGAGATACTCAGGTTGTATGTCCATAACTTACATTTATAATAGGCTATACCAGAGCTCAACCTTGGAGTTGGCAGTGTTTGTTGCAAGTCTACACAGATTGCTTGCACACTAGGGTCATCATTTGATTTGAATGAGTTCATCAACTTTCTAGCTTCGCTGGCTATACTCTTGTGAAATTCCAAGCTTTGTTTAGTAGAATTCTTCAATTCCTCATCACATGCATTTTCAATAGCAACTTTAAATTTGTCACAGGTCATGCAGGTATCAGACTTTGGTGGACAAAAATGTATATTGTATTGAGACGTGAAAATTCTCCTGTAGTAATCAATGCTTACAATCTTTTCTTCGGGATAATTACTAAACATCCAAACATTATAGGCACTATACAAACTCTTCACTGAATTAATAGGACCTGAAGCTAAGAATACTCTATTAGGAGAATGGGCTCATGAGTAATGACTCGTAAAAGTAGGTAACATTTCAATGTGTTCCTTTACTCTTTCAAGCCTCACTTCATCAATTCTATTTGTTGGTATATTCTTTCCTCTTAAATCCTTCTCAAGAACACCTAGTTCACTTTGTTTTCTTACAGCATTCCGTACGCATTTTTCTGTGAGACCATGAATATTAAGAAATGCTTTTCTACAGATTTGATGCACCACACCATCAGACATTACTGTATACTTAAAAGTAATGTTTCTTCGACTTACATCTTGTTTGGTGTATCTTCGTTTAACAGTACCTCTAGAAACAAATCGCTGTATGTAGCCATTCTGTTCATCAAAACAATCAATCTGCCAAAAAGCATCAAATATTTTTGAAACTCCTTGCAAATTCCCAACTTTAGCGAAACACAAATCTTTGCAAGTACAGGGTGGTCCTATAACACGTTTACTAACAATTTTGTTCATATAACAGCTTTTATACACCTGTCCAGAATTTCTCTTACACTTCATTTTGTCTTTTCCAATTTTGTATGTTCTTAGTTCTCTTTCGGCCAACCATAGTAGAAGGGCAATTTTCAATTCCATTTTGAACCATTACAGATTCATTTTCAGACATAATACAAATGAAACTTCACAACAAATTCGCTGACACAACAAACATCGCACACCGAACAAACTAAAGATAATGAGGTGGCTATTCGTCTCTACACCACCTGAACTCCTCGATGAGCCTATCTCGCTAGTTTATCACGTGTCTTTAAACCTAAATTTTACCATGAAAGAGTGCAGACTAACATATAATTTTTTGCATAGGTAAAGCAAAGGTTTTAAAGGATAATTATATGACAGAAAACTCATTTTTCGAATTTTGTGGCATTCGCCCCTTCTCCACCGAACGCGTCATATGTTACAACCTTATAATAGGAAGTAATACTTAACTTAATAAAACATAGAAATAAAAATTATCAAGGATAATATTTGTGGAAAATTTTTATCTAGAATAATATTTAGCAATATTTATTGAAAAATATCTTAAATATTTTGGGATCCTACACCGTGGTGTACTTGGCATAATGGTAATCCCACCTCGGTAGTAAGCCTCATTAAAATATGCGTGGTTGATGCATTTTTACAGCCCTGTATGTACTGCCTTTGATTTAATTTCAGCGCATTCTATTTAATTCAGGCATTCATATTTTTTAAATTGAACAAAACTCATAGACCCCTCAATGTCTCATGGTTTTCTTTTTAGCTTTTATGTAACACTGATAGTGACAAATGCAACCATTATCTATTTTCCTATCTCTTTTTCAATAATAAAAACAAATAATCATGTTTGTATCATTTGACATTCTAGTAATTATTAGTTTTAATATCTAAATAAAAAATGGTTGAATTCTAATTCACAATTCAAGAATGAAAAGGTATATGTGACCAATCATTCACTTAGTACTAAGGCTTGAAAAGAGGGGGTTTCACTAGGAATTTATGGTGGTTTTACCTTACTTTGCTTTGTGAAAGTGCTCAACCATCATACTCGAGAAATTCAAAAAAATTTAACTAATAAGGCCTATATGCTTAACAGCTAGAAAATTGGGGCTAACCAGGCATTTAGGGGTCTATATTGTTTTTGGCAAAATTCCAGATGCTAGGAACAGTTTAGAAACAAAGTTCATAATGGCTTAGTAATAGGTTAAATTAGGCTAGGTTAGGGTCAGTTATGTTAGGTTAATAATTAAGGCCTATAAACTACATCTGGCATCTGGAATTTTACTTTGTTTTTACCTTAAGCAATGATCATACACTAGAAACCATTTATGGCCAAGATGGTTCAAGTTAGGCCAAAATGAGTGGATACTCTATGTACTACTTGTAAAACCTCATATCGCAACTATAATCTTTTTCCTGACTGATATCTTCTAACTAGTGCACATTTCATAACTGAAGTTTTCATTATTTTTTCCAGTATAAAGGACTTTACCTTTTTCAATACTAAAATCCATCTTCCTCAACAGAGAGGTCTACCAGATTTGGTGTTATTTTTAAAGCCAAATTATTAATTTCATATGTGGAGGAGTTGTTAAACTACTCATGCTGTTAGATAGATTTTTTTAATCCCCTTTCTTGGGGACAAAGTAAAAAGTGGGCTTAAGCAGGGTGGTGGGCTGTTTAAAACTTTATGGGATATATGTGTGTGTGTGTATATTATGATAAAGTTGGTCACATGGAAAATAATTAACCAACCTAAAATGGTGGTGAATTTCCAGATGCAGTTTGCAGATATTCATAACTGCTTAGTAGTATGTTAAATTAGATTGTTAGATTAAGCTAGGTTAGCTCATTTAGGGTTGGTTAGATTAGTAATTGGGGTCTGTGAACTCTCTCTCTCTGAACTGCATTTGGATTTTGGACTTTTACAAAACTATAGAAGCTCAATATTTGCTATTACGGTAATTCAAGATGAAACGTTGCTTTTGCTTTTAACCTTTAAACTGCAATGTGCCTTATACAAGTCCACTTACACAACCGCGAGATGCCTCATATGAGAACAGATTTTCTCACCTTATTTTTTTAAATTGTGCGCTAAGTTTAGCATTCACAAACTGTCAGTAGTCTCACTTCAACACTCCACCATGGCTGAACAAAAGTTGATAAATGGCTTATTTTTTCATTTTTCATTTTTCCGTATGCGTACCTTTAATTTTATAAGTATATAATATGTGTTTAAGTGTTTATTTTTTCATGTTTTTTGTACATACAGTGGTAGGCAGATTTTCTGATAACTGCAGTTTAAGGATTAATGTCTTAATTAGCCTATAAAGGACTTAAAGCATTGCCTGTATTTATATATAAAGAATAACAAGATTTTTCATTAAAACCTTATTGCTAATAATTGAATAGCTCCTGAAACTAAACTAAGATTATCCTTTCTAAGTATGTGGGACCAAATGGTTTTAAGCTTGGCATTGATGTATAGCAAGGTCTTAATTATTTTCAGAGTTAAATTTTGACCTGGGACCTCTTTACCATTCCCAAAGATTTTTGTTTTGATCCATTTGTATTTGGCTTTAATGCGCGAACAAAAAGTATTTGGGGAAAAGAAGCCTGATTGATCATAGAGCTTGTATACTGCATTTAATATTCAATCTTACTATATACTCCTATTCATGACTAGGTCTATGGCTATCCTACATTTTTCATTAGACTAATGTCACTAAAATGCCATTATCTTGCCACTAATTAATTAGAATCTAATAATATATTTGTTAGAATTAAAGTAGATTGTGTAAATTTTGAACCTATATTAGGACTGAGGAGATATCTCACCACAGAAATGGTACATGGTTCTAAATTTTTTATGTAGCCCAGAAGGTTTCATACATATATTAAAATTTATTAGGTACTACTGTATTATACGTTGATTAATTTAGTTTTTTTTTTTCTTTCCCAGGATATTTCAGAATTAACTCCTCTGTCTCCCGAGGTGATCAGTCGGCAAGCAACAATCAACATAGGAACAATTGGACATGTGGCTCATGGAAAATCTACTGTTGTAAAAGCAATATCAGGAGTTCAGACTGTCAGGTTTAAAAATGAATTGGAGAGAAATATTACTATTAAATTAGGTATGATAA
Organism: Bathynomus jamesi; assembly: GCA_023014485.1. NCBI lineage: Eukaryota > Metazoa > Arthropoda > Malacostraca > Isopoda > Cirolanidae > Bathynomus > Bathynomus jamesi. The sequence goes on from JAJOZX010001771.1 coordinate 648,339, forward strand.
ATAAATGAGTGAAATTGAATACAAAACATGATTAAAAAATAAATAAACTTAAGAAATAAGAGTCATGTAGATTGATTTTTATATGATTAAAGTTAAACATTAGGATAGGATATTTGGTAATTGTGTAAAGTCATTTGTTGATGCAAACTAGGCACAAAAGAATGAGTTTAGCCACTGCAGAATGATTAAAGAGGAAAGCACTTTTCACATAAGTAAATAATAATAATAATAATAAAGTTCTTTTGTATAATTGATTGTGAGGGTATCCTTTCCCTTCAGGTTATGCTAATGCCAAGATCTACAAATGTGACAACCTGAAGTGTCCTCGGCCATCTTGCTACATATCTGCAAGTTCACATAAAGAAGACACTTTCCCATGTTTAAGATCAAATTGCTCTGGAAAGTGAGTAGTTCCTCTCATCAACCTCCGTCATTCTATCTTACCCAGTACCCAGGGTGAGCTCAATTGGACCCTCAGACCTAAATTTCCCCAATGGGTATTCTTTGACAGGGTGTCTACTGATCTAGAAAACCCGGATAACCTGGAAAAGTCAGGGAATTTATTTTTAGACCTGGAAATGTCAGGGAATTTTGATGGTTAACCTGGAAAAAGACACAGACAGACAGACAGAGAAGGAAAGTAATGGAGAGTGCAAAAAAGAGATCGCTGCTATGACTGAAGAAATTAATGAATTAAAAAAGACGAACTTTATTTTGATTATTAAGGGAATATCTAAACTATGTGTAAACCAGTTTTTGTGTAGAAGCCATTGTTACTTTGTGCCAAAAAAAAAAGTTTCTGGTCAATTATTGTTATTTTTTATTTGCATATTTAATACCTAATATATCAAAATATATACCTAGAATTTCAATAATAATGGCCTGGAAAACATGGACATGTCAGGGAATTTAAATCTGCTGAACCAGTAGACACCCTGTTTGTGCCCAGTTAAGTCTAAAGCTTAAGAACCAAATTAAATTTTAAAAAAGGTATCACTAGTCCTGTTATTAACGATCTTATATTCAGTTAAAAATAAATATTGTAATATTTATTTTTAATAATAATAAAGTATTTTATTTCTGAACCCACTGACCCTGCGTTCGATTCCCAACAACGGCAGGCGGCGCGCAGCTCAACCAGTTGTTCATCAGTTGATTGGTAGATAAATGGATACCCTGGGTAGCCTAGCGCAGTGGTTCCCAACCTGGGGGTCCGTGAGCTTTCAATATTTCGAGAGGCTCCAATGGAAATCGTACATTTACCCACGATAAGGGCACTCGGGCTAAAATTTCAAGTTTCCTTGCTCTTGGCTGGAATTATTAATACTTTTTTAATATGCTGTATTTTAATTGCATACTCTTATATGTCCTTTATTTGATAGTGAAAAATGAGAAAACGAGTTAATTATTAGTTAATAAAGACAGTTTGTTTGGTAGATGGAATCTTTCAAAAACATGGGGTCCGTGGGGAAAAAAATAAAAATAAAAGGGGTCCTTTGTGGTGAAAAGGTTGGAAACCACTGGCCTAGTGGTTAAGATGCTGGGAGGTTGTGAGATCGAGTCCGGGTGAGGGCTTTTAATTTCTGATTATCCGTGGTGGGTCGTGGTTCGGTTTCCATGTTAAGCTGTAGTTCTAAGGTGGAGCAACAAGCTTGACCTTCGTCAGAATGAACAATTCGGACGGAAGCAAAACCTAGGTTTACATACAGGCTACATTGCATAAATTAAGTATAGGATTTATAGTTATAATAAGGTGGTGAACCTGGCCAAGGCGCTATTGGAGAAAATGTTTTAAATAGTCGAGACATTTAACCATTTGCTATGTCCACACATTGACATTGGATTAGCCCTCTATATTTAGATTCATTTCCTTTTAACTAGTTCTGTGCTGAATTAGATGGGCCTAGGGTAAAGTTGTTGTCATTGGGCGCGTATTTGATTTAAAAAAAATCCCCACAAAATACTGTTCCAGTGATGAAAATAAAATTCCTTCGCAGTAACAATATTTTGTGTGTGTGTGTGGGGGGGGGGGGGGGGGTACGTCAAATGCGCGACCATTGGTAACTACCCTATTCTTCTTTAAAAATTTTACCAATTTAGACCATAATTCAAGTAAGTTTAGAGTGTTTCTTATTTGAAAATCCACCCACAGTCAAAGTGAACAAAATACTAGCTGCTGTTAGGGTTGCCAACTTTTAAATTTAAAGAAGATCCGGAGATTCAGGTTCGACCGCCGAGTCGACCGGACTAGTAGCAATATAAGTAGTACCATCTGATTATTTGCAGACGCTTATTAGCTGCAATTTTGGAAATAATATATGAAATCGAATTAAAAACGAAATTTTAAAATTTCGTTTGTTGTATGAAATAAGAACGGGGGTGGGGATCCTTTCCCCTAGCTGTTGTCATTAGTATTCACAACAGAAATTAAATGATTTATCCTTTTGGGAGGGGGAATTCCAAGAAAGTTATAAACTATACGAAATTTCTTAGTTTTAAGATTTATTTATCCAATATTACAGCAAGTTTTCATTTATAGTTAACGAGTGTTTTAGCATTTCGTTGGTTGCAGTGTCTGGTGTATGAAGCGATACCACTGATTATCGTACCTTATTACATTACAACAAAGGTAGAGAAGTTTGATCCTTTGTATTACTTTACCTTTCAGATTCCAGTTAGTCCGTCACGTGTCTTTCGTAGATTGTCCCGGGCACGATATTCTTATGGCAACGATGTTAAACGGAGCAGCTGTTATGGATGCCGCCTTACTACTAATAGGTTAGAAAAAATGCACAGTACATTGAAAATTAAGAAAAAGAAAGTTAGGATAAATTCAAAATAAAAAATCATTTTGAGTGAATTTTTTTTTTTCTGTTCTCCTTTTTTTAGCTGCAAACGAAACTTGTCCTCAGCCACAGACGTCAGAACATTTGGCAGCCATTGAAATCATGAAACTGAAACACATTTTAATCCTTCAAAACAAAATTGACTTGTGTCGAGAGAGTCAACTCAAAGATCAGTCCGATCAGATTAGCAAATTTATTCAAGGCAAGTCTTTAATAAAGAAACTAATTACTTGTCATTCCATCCATCGACATCATCCCTTCTATAATAAGTATTCTCTCGTTTGTTTTTTAAGGTTGTCGTAACATTATGGTTATGAGGATTTTATGAATATTTTGCCCTGGTGTTAGAGACGCAGACTTAGCCATGCTGGTATCTCATTAAGGACTTATGTTGATTCGTGCCATATCGAAAGGCTTTTTTTTTGTCAATTATCTGCAACAAAGTTCCTTTTTCACTCCCAAGGTACTGTTGCTGACGGCGCTCCTGTAATCCCCATTTCTGCTCAGTTAAAGCTTAACATCGATGTAGTTTGCGAGTACATCACCAAGAAGATCCCAATCCCCCAGAGAGACTTCCTTCAGCCTCCGAGACTCATCGTCATCAGGTCTTTCGACGTGAATAAACCTGGCTGCGAAGTGGAGGATTTAAAAGGCGGAGTGGCAGGAGGTTCTATATTAAGAGGGGTTCTTACGGTAAGGGAAGAGAAAAGTTGGCGTGGAAACTCATTTGTAGCTCGCGCATTTTCATCCCAAACGAAAAAACGCATCGCATCCGTATGTCGTAGTACGCCCCTCACTTTCATTCTTTGTTTGACCACGCTTTCCATTTTTATTGTAGTCACGTACCCTTCGCCAATTATGCATCGTAGATACTTGAACTTTACCAGATATAACCTTCAAGGAACTATAATGTCGCACAATGGTTTCCCTTTTTTCAGCTGCAAGGACTTTCATTTTAAACCTTCATAATGTATTTGTCTCTACATTTCATTTTCTGCTTGCAAGTCAATTGTCTTGCTGTAAACAACTCATAATTGTACCTTCTACCTTCCTTAAAACTATTTTGCTCATCTCTGCAGTAGTTTTCCCAGTTTGTTATTAAGAGTGAGCCTTTCCCGGAATGGCTTTCTTATGCGATTTTTTTCCATACACACGACACTTCAAAAGTTGTGTATATTTTTGTGGTCAACGCTCTGCCACTCGTATGTATTCGATTAAAATCTGGTAAAGTTGAAAAAAATGAATGGAAAATGAAGTTCTGAGTGAACTTGAAATTTCTCGTAAAGTATGAATCTCTAAAACCTAATTCATATTTTAATTTGTAGAATGTTACGAGTGAGTATTGTTAGTATGCATTTCTTTTCCTTTGAAGGTTGGCCAAGAAATTGAAGTTCGACCTGGCATTGTCTCGAGAGACCAAGAGACAGGGTGTGTTATGTGTAAACCAATTCGATCAAGGATTCTCTCTCTCTACGCTGAGATCAACGAGCTGCAGTTCGCGGTTCCGGGAGGACTCATTGGTAAGGGATGTTCTTAACTCTGTTTCAATCTTGCCGAATGACCAATTGACCATGTTGGGGAATAGAATCAAGAAAACACAGTCTCGTCAAACTTTTGGACCAGTTGTTCTTTTCTCATTGAAACAGTAGAGTTAAATATTTCACGTTTTTTATACGGAGGTGAGTAGTTATTTCCCGAAGGACCGTCTTCTTTCTCTCTCTCTTTCCCCAACAGGTGTCGGTACCAAGATCGACCCCACCCTCTGCAGAGCCGACAGGATGGTGGGACAAGTTCTCGGAGCGGTTAAATCTCTTCCCGAAATTTTCACTGAAATTGAAATTTCCTTCTTCCTTTTGAGGAGACTTCTGGGGGTCAGGACCGAAGGGGACAAGAAGGGAGCCAAGGTTGGTTGACATCTCTTGGAAAAAAAGAAAAGGCTCTGATGGATTGATTCAGTTCATACTTGCTTGCTCGGTTTAAACTGTACGGTTATATATATATATATATATATATCTATATAGTAGTAGTTTCGTGCGTTGGTCTCTCTTCACACGAAGGTCAAGCTGGTGGACTCGCCTCTAGGCCTGACTTGGTGGAGGAGCGAGTTATTTTCCATCGCACGAAGCCAGGTACGCCTGGCTCATCTGGTACAGTCCTGAATCAAGTATCGTCTTCTTTTGAAGACCACCTTTGACCCCTGTGACGTTCCTGAGGTCTTTTGGAAGCTGGTTTAAAAGTCTTGCACCCCTGACACCCAATCTATTTTCCTTCATTGTTGAAGAGGTCCCTTGTCTGGTATATATATATATTTATATATATATATATAATACACACACACACACACGCACACAGGGTGTCCGAGAATTATCTGTACAATTTTTGGCTGTTATTAAAAGTCAACCATGAAGTGTAGAAATTCCAGTGTTGTCCCATTTTACAGAGAATCTCAAGTTTTTTCTTATACCAAGTTGTGACAAGTTTTTTAGAAATTCCAGTGTGTCCGAACATTATCTGTACAATTTCATCTTTTAATAAAATTCTTGATAACACACGTAAAATTCTTAAACAAGATTATTTAGAATCTGTATTTTCAAAAGTTTCTTTTATTAAAGTAACGTTGTTACAAACATTCGATATGTGCACCATTAGTGATTCGCAAAACATCCAATCGATACTCCAAATGTTGTCATGTACGCTGCAGCATATCCACATCAATTCGCTCAATAGCAGCTGTGATTCTTGCTTTTAAATCATCAATGTCTGTCACCCGCGTACATTTCTAAAAAACTTGTCAAAACGTGGTATCAGAAAAAACTTAATGAGATTCTCTGTAAAATGGGACAACACTGGAATTTCTACACTTCATGGTTGACTTTTAATAACAGCCAAAAATTGTACAGACAATTCTCGGACACCCGGTGTGTGTATATATATATATGGGGAAAATTTCACAATTAAACACGTGAAATGAATGAATGATGGGTTTGCATCATATACTGTATATTGTATATATATCTTAAAGCCACAAAAAGTTATTAAATGGAATTGATGTTAGTTGGACTGTTTATTGGTAGATAGTGTGTCCTATGACATCTGAGCTAGGCTGAATCATGAAGTATTGATGCCTTCATTCTGAGAGTAATTCAAAACCAAATGTTGTTTCAATTATTTCAGAACTAGATTGAATGTTATATATTCAGGTGCAAGTCGCTTCTGTACCGCTAGGAGTTGCCTACAATATCTGTATTAACATTGAAATATTTGTCCTTCGCTCGCTGGTTTTATTACTTATTTTTGAATGAAAGGCAAAAGTCTGTGAGCCATTTTTGATCTGTCCATTCTTCCGTCAGGTGCAAAAACTGTCCAGGAACGAGACTCTGATGGTGAACATCGGCTCTTTGTCGACTGGGGGCAAAGTGATCGCCGTGAGGGCTGATTTGGCCAAGATCGCCCTCACGCAACCTGTCTGCACCGAAGTTGGAGAGAAAATCGCTTTATCAAGGAGGATTGACAAGCATTGGAGGTAAGGAATATCTATCTGTACTAGTCTGTCGAGGAGACATTTCAATCGACACCTATTAGTCTTAACGTTACGGTAGTAACTCGACCGAATACGCAGAACAATGTCAATAGAAAGGAGTGTCGCGTCGGTAGAGGCACGTCACTGCCCCGCTTCCCGCTAGATCAGCGAGATTAAGTAACGTTGGGGCCTGACAAAGTAATAGTAGTTGAATGTGTGACTTATCCGCGTTCAAATGATGTAAAGACCCGTAGATGCCCATTTTCTCATTATTTATAGAGATCAATTTTAGTGCCACCGAAGAACTGATACAAAGTTGTAGGTCTCTTTCGTTACACATCTGACGTTATGGAGCAAGTTAATATGGTCTCGTCGATATTTTAGGAGTATTCCCGTGGACACCTTTTGGAATCCTGTGTTCCCGAGACCTCCACTGACACAAGTTTGTCTTACTAAACTATTCAATCCTAGGAAAAGGAAGTTTGACTAGGCAACGAGGCAAAGAGAATTGATGACGTTTGTACTCGATATATTTCGCACAAATCAAATCATTTTAGCCTTTTTTTAAAATTATATTGTGAAAAGGGTAATGCGCTAAACTAGTGTGTAGTTCAATCGGTCCTCATGGAAAAAGTATTTTGTAGTCTTTTAGTTCAATATTTTCTCTTTCAGGTTAATTGGTTGGGGCCAGATTCAGCGAGGGCGAACCATCAAACCAGAAGGAGCGGACGAATAGGAAATAGTTTAAAGGAATTAGTGATTTGGATTTTTAATAGTTCTGGTAATAATTATTAACTTCATTTGGTTTTATTTCCACCTCATCAGTCAAATTTTCCATAGGCTAGAGTTTAATGGAAACGTGTTTCCCACACCTTTTGAGACAAGGGTATTTTAAAAAGGTTTGGTGGTTCAGCAGAGTTACTTTGTAACCAAGTTCAATAATTCGTGGAGAAGAAATTTTTTGGAGAGTAATAAACTGACTAATTTTTATATACAGGGTGTCCCAGAATTAACTATCTATTTCAATGAAATCGGACAAATTTTTTAAAAACACTTTTATTTATGTTTAATATGTTAAAAATGTATAAATTTCTAAATTTTTTTCATAATTTTATTTTCATAATTTTATTTTCATAATTTTTTCATTATCTGGTCCAATGAAAGACCGTCTGAAGTCATAGAATGGCAGAGACTCTCCAAAAGTTAACGTGTGGCTTGGAATGACCAAATCCAAAATTTATGGCCCATTCTTCTTTGCGGAAGCAACTGTAACAGGTACCGTCTACCTTGATATGCTTCAGCAATTTCTCGAACCACAGCTTCTTGATGATGGCATTCTTGATAATGTTGTGTTTCAACAAGATGAAGCACCATGTCATTATGCTCTAATTGTTCGAGAATACCTCAACAGACGCCTTCCGAATCGGTGGATTGGACGTGGAGGACCTCGTCCTTGGCCTCCGCGTTCTCCGGATTTGACACCCCTGGATTTCTTTGCATGGGGTTTCATAAAAACAAAGGTTTATCGCCAAAAGATCAATAGTTTAGTTGAACTTAAAGAACGCATCCAGTTGGCAGTGCGGGAGATAACACCTGAAATGCTTCAAAATGTGTTTCGCAGCGCTGAGGATAGATTTGAAATTTGCAGAGATACAGACGGTGCACATGTTGAAACTTCTCAATAAAGTTTTGACTTATGATTTATAAATATCTTTGTTTTTGTATCATAATTTAGTAATAAACACAAAATTATGTCAGTTTTTATTAAATTTGTCCGATTTCATTGAAATAGATAGTTAATTCTGGGACACCCTGTATATCAGGTCATCCCCATAAGTAATGTCGTTTTTTACGATAGATAAAGTTTAAACTAGTCCTACTCGGTTTAATCATAGAAGGTTATATCTAAGAGAAGATCTATCGTGTTTCACTACATAGTTTACAGACCTTGACCAGTGAAGACGTGTTTTGCTTTATGTGAGCCCCCTCATAAACATGGCGGTATCAGAAGAGCATATCAGGCATATAATGCTTTACGAGTTCAGAAAAGGGAATAGTGCAAACATTCAGGACGTTTATGGCAACGATATTCTGCATGTGAGGAAATGTCGAAGATGGTTTCAAAAGTTTAGGAATAGTGACTGCTGTTTGACAGATGCAGCAGGGCGTCCAGAGCGTGCTGATGACCCGCTGTTAGCAGCACTTGAAGAAGACTGTTCAACAACTGTCGAAGAATTGGCCCAGAAACTCGATTCATCCCCGTCCACCATCCATCGACATTTGCAACAACTCGGGAAAGTGCTTAAGTTAGGAAAATGGGTGCCACATGAATTGTCGGTCGACAATCTGAGGATGCGGGCAAACATTAGCACGGCTCTTCATTCCCGTGAACTCCAAGATCCGTTTTTGCTCCGTTTAGTGACTGGTGATGAAAAGTGGATACTGTACCAGAATGTTAAGCGCCGTCGACAGTGGGTTTGTGCGGAGAACCAACGACGAGACAGCCAAAACCAAATCTTCACCCTCGGAAGGTGTTGCTTAGTGTTTGGTGGGATAAAGGTGGTATAATACTTTGAAACCTAACCAAACAATCACCGCTCAAGTCTACCGTCAACAACTGGATCGATTGAACACTGCGCTAAAAGAAGAGACCTTCTTTGGTTAATTGAAAAGGAATCGTGTTCCACCACGACAACGCGCGTCCTCATACCGCTCCGATCACTTCTGCAAAAATTGAGGAGCTTGGGTGGGAAAAACTTCCACATCCTCTATCTTATCATCTCTTCAGTAGTCTGCCAAACTATCTTGACGAGAAACAGTATACTACTTTAGATGACCTGCACATCAGTCTCACTACATTTTTTGCCTCAAAACCGCTTGAATTTTATAAACATGGCATTGAAAAGCTTGTAGGACGTTGGCAGGGTGTCATTGATTCCGATGGGAAATATATACTAGATTAAAAAGTTTGTCGAATTTTTTTTTTTTTTGTCCTTCAAATTCCGATCTAAAAAACGACATTACTTATGGGATGACCTGATAGTTACCTGTAGAAAACTGAAGTGTGTACTGTACCACGTTACAACAACATACAGCAATTTCTTCCCCATGACTTCATACTAAATTAAGTTTGTGCTTCTCGTGTATGAGTACTTCATCAAAAACATTGTATTTGTACTGTACGCTAAGCTTCTGCCTTTGATGAAGACTGGGTTGGTATCAAGCCCGAACAAATGAAGGAGGTAAATGCGTTCAAATAAATTACCTAAGCTGAACTATAAAAAAGAAAGAAAACCATTTACTTACGAAAATTTACTTCAAAGTTACAAATTAACTTAATAATAAAACATTTTACATACATCGAGAAAGCCAAAGATTCTCCAATCTCATTTATTTACTATTAAAAACCTCTCAATAATCTTCTTTTGGGGCATCTAAATCGCGGTAACCCACTCTGCAATGAACAGAAAAAGATTAAATTTAACTTTTTGAAATTTCTCGTTGGAAACGTGTTCAACGTCTTTAACAAACGCACAAGTCGAAAAATGACCAAAAGTCTACATGCATTTAAAAAAAAAAAAAGTCCTCATTCGTTACAAATATTTCGGGAATAACAGCCAAAGTTGAAAAGGAAAACTTATCGATATTAATAGGAAAATAAGCTGCTGTGTGTATTTTACACGGACCCGTTTCCATAAAAAATATTTCAAACACGAGAATTCTGAGAAAATAGTTGTGTGTGAAGAGGTTTCAGTCAAGATCAGAATACCTCAAATTTGTACTCCATTTAAATTAGGAATTATTAAAATATGAACAGATTGTGGACTGACAAGCGTATGTAGACTTTAGGTTTAAGGATTGCTAGGGAGAACACTGAAATTAGGTGCTGCTTACAATCAAGGAATGTAAAAGTATACATAGGCTTTGGAAATTATTAATCTGGATTCATGAAAAGCGCTGCCCAATTTCCGTGTGCTTCCTTATCTTTTTACAGTGAAAGTTAATTTCATAATCTAACATTACAGTAGAAATTAACACAGACCATGTCAACTAGTTTCAAATACAAAATTTTATAAAAATGCATAAATTCTGTGTTAATTTACCAAGGTTAAAATAGTTAGCCATAATGTTACTTTCAAATATGCTATGCCAAGATAAAATTTGGTAAAACAAATATATATATATATATCTCTATTGAACAGACTATGCCTAAGTTCTATCAATTTAGATTAACAAAATTATAAACAAGGAATTCCCAGTCACAATAATTCCTTTACAATCAACATCTAGTTGCCGAATGTATACAATAAGGCTTTTCTTTAAACAAAATGACTTCGTAGCGTGTTGATAAAAAACAGGCATAATCTACTATAAAATTTATAAAAATAAAAAAACTTCTTACCCAAAACCAGAAAGATAAAAAGCCTCTCTATAAAATAGTTTACAGGCCTTTAAAATTTGATATTGTCCAATGAATATAAGTTCTAATAAAAGGTCAAAGTGATTTTGTAACATGATAGCTAACCTAAAACCTTGAGACGAAGAGAAGCTGTGCTAAAACACATCAATATCTTCTGGGGCGTCTAAGTCTTGGTATCCGACAATGTCCCTGGGATCACCCGACCTAATAATGAAAGACCACACACATTCAAACAGTGAAAGTCAACTAAGAAACTTCAACAACGGGCATTCGTATCTACGATAATACGTGAAAATTATAAAAAGTTGTTCACCAATATTCGATAATCCAAACGTGAACCTAATCAAATAGTCGCTGAAACTTTTAAAGTACAGAACACAGTTGCAATCTTGATTGCAGAGGGAAAAAAAAAAAAATTACAATGAAGTCTCCGTCTAGAGACTGTTATGAACAATCATTCCATTAGTAGAAATGCCCGATGTTACTACTCTTACAATAATTATTATTATTTAAAAAAAAATTAAATTTACAAAATTTTAAATTTACGTACACAAAAAACCACTTTGAACTCTATAACATTGCATCCGCATTGATAATCATTTGGAATAAAAAAAATCCATTTACTCTACTTTCACAAGTTCCACGCCTCTCTCTCTCTCTCATGCTTAAAACTTGTACCCAAAATTCACACTTCTCCCTTTCTCATACCTTCACACTTTTTTTTTCAACCCTTTATAACCTTTAATTTCCATTAGTTTTCTCAAACAAACATTCTGGCGTTCTCATATAAATAGATACTACATACATTAGTAGATAGATAGGTAGATGTGAAACATTAGCGTGGCATGATGAAGAAGTTAAGATGGATAATTTGACACACATCGGATTGAGAGAGCAAGAAATTCGGTGGTTCTGGAAATATGTAGCGTTCCCAAATCAGTCGAAGTGAAAATTTAAGTGTTTTAATGCGATTTGGACACGTTGAAAGAATGGCAGACGACAGAGTTGTGAAAAGAGTGTAAAAGTCTTAGCGAAGGGAGGAGTGAGTAAGCGCGGACTCTATGCAAATGAGGTAAGAGAAGTGGCCGCGAGTCTGTTGGAATGAAGGGATTTGTTAAGACGTAATCAACTCTTATTTTTGACAAGGCCTGAAAATGCCCCACTCCCAGAGCGTTATGAAACGTCGCAGGTTTGGTATAAACATGTTGGGGAGGGGCAGGCTTCTACCTTACCCTAATTCTTTGGGCAGTCGGGATTTTTGTTTTTATAATAGAGAAAATGCTCAGTGTTGAGATGACGACGAACGTAGTTAAATAATGTCCTCCGGAAAAAATATTCATGTAAACAGTTAACTCAATAAAACCCGCGCAAACATAATGAAAACGATTCGGAACGCTTTCGTACATTACAACTTCCTTGAAGGGGTCTTGTAATAAACGAAGCTGTGAAGATTCGTCTTCATTTTCCTTGCGGATATACACCACCACTCAAAAGTTTGGAAATGTACGTACGTTTCTCGTTCATGCTTCACACTTGTCTTCATATTAAGGCGTCATATCCTGTATGAAATCAATACATGGACCCACGTTATATCTTAACCCTTAAATTCATGATTATTTTTTTTTAATGCATCATAGCTCATACATAATCATCCAAGCTACAGCATGTATCAAAGGGTTTATAGTCCGAGATGGATTTTGCTTTTCTTCCAAAATACCAAAAAAGGCCCTTCGAAGAGACTTGGAAAACTAATTTTTTAAAACTGACTTAGTAGAGGCGACCATTTAGTAACTCTAAACAACGTAGCAAAACAGCCTTGTCACGAATTGTGACGCGTAATTGGAAGCCAAATTCACCAAATTTTATTCGTTCAGTTCTCTTATTATTTTGAATGCGACAACGCAATATGGTCGTAACAAACTAATGCTGATTATGCTCTAGACAGATTTTGAAGTCTTCTTCCGTTCACGATTTATAACTCGCTCTTTCAATATTGTTTTGCGCACAATATTATATCTACTGGTACTGATGGACTGTCATCCATGACATTGGTTCTCAGGTGGACAATCTCAGCGACAGTGGTCACTAAACCGCCATCCAAAAGGACTCTCCTACTATTATGTCAATTTAAGGTCATATAAATCTTCGATACTTACTCACAAAGAAAAGAAAAAAAAAAAAAACCCTCAGCACATGAAAATAAGTGCTCGAGATATAATAGGGAGCCATAAGTCAATTTGATACAAGATATGACGCCTTACCAAGAAGTATGAAGCATGAACGACAATATAATATATATATATATATATTACTACGTATTTTCCAGTCGGTTCCTCTCAATCTCCATTCTTGCACAACCAACCAATGTTGTGATCATTCAGGAAATAAAACCCGTTTTAAATCTTTTTCACAACCTCGCACCGAAGACTCGATCTAACCTCGACCTATAAGTAGCTCTCGGTCGTTGGTATTGGTCTCTCATATAAGGTTCAGGGCCCCTGTTGTAAAAATCTTTGGGATAACTGCTCGCACCATAGCCCCCGTACGGACCCGGAGCTGGGTATCTATTCCCATAGTTATTGTAACCATACCTGAAAAACAGATAATGAAGTCAATTTTATGAATACAACGCAATTCTACAGGGTGTCCAAAAAGTGCCTTTACCCCTGAACCTTCTCCCAGTAGAATAAGGTGAGGGGATAAAGGGATTTAATATATATATATATATGCTGCAAACCCACAAGGAAAAAGAAAAACGATTCCAAGGCCTTTCGTGTATTCAAAGCTACACCTCGTCAGGGAATGAAGATAAAAGGCGAGAAGCCCATAAATATATATACAACGTACAGGAAAACCAAAACAATTAGCACATACTTAACAAGGGTTAATGAGAGGCAAAAGAAATTTTAACATGATGTCAATGTTATACGTCCCCGCACTGTTATTGAAAGTGTTTTTAAAATGAATAAATGCACATTCTAGAATATTTCTTTCTATTATATCTCTGTTTTTAACAAGCGCTTTAGAACTATCCCACTTGATGCTATGGTTACATCTATACATATGGTTAAATAAAGCATTGGAAGTATTAGCTGTTCTACACGCATATTTATGCTGTTTTACCCTAATATCTAACGTTTTACCGGTTTGGCCTATATATACTGAGTTACATTGTGTACATCCAATCGAATACACACAGCCAACAACATTATCAGGGCTGTTCTTTATTAGGCGTGATTTAAGTATTATTATACTTAAAGATTACATTAATGTCAATTGCTTTAAGTACAGTTGGAAGGTATTGAAAATTAACATGGTAAGGTAGGCTAAGGATATTTTTACGCTGAAATTCCTTTACAATTACATTATTATAATACCTATTCTTGGCTTTCTTAAGACAGTTATCTAAAAATGAAGTAGGATAACATAATTTAGTACCAATATTCATGATAGTGCATAACTCGGAATTTAAAAATTCAGGACTGACAACTCTCAATGCTCGAAGAAACATAGCAGAGAAAATAGAGGATTTAATCGAAGGATGATGGTCAGAATAAAAATGCACATAAGAGTTATTATTAGTAGGCTTACGGTAGACTTCATATTTGAACTGATTAGAGCATCTCCAAATTTTTAGATCAAGAAAAGATAGGCTTCCATCATTTTCTTTTTCAACTGTAAACTTAATAGATGGAACTAAATTGTTGAGCCTACCAAGAAATAAGTCCACATCCAAATTATTAGGCCAAAGGCATAAAATATCATCTATATACCTGTACCTGTACCAAACCAGGTTAAAATTAACAATCGTAGGCAAAATTCTACTTTCAAAAAATTCCATATATAAATTAGCTAGTACAGGTGAAAGGGGATTTCCCATAGCCAATCCAAACGACATAGCATAAAACTTATTTTCAAACTGAAATTTACAATCTTTGACACAAAGCTTAATTAACTCAATAAGAGTGTTGTGTTGAACAGGGAAAGAATATTCAGAGATCTTATCTTTTAAAAATTCAAGTAGGTCATCAACAGGGACTTTTGTGAATAGCGAGCATACATCGAAGCTTACCAATTTGAAATTAGGGTCATTAGGGAATTTCAGTTTGTCAATAAGATCCATGCTATTTACAATATGTGACTCAGAAATAGAGCCAACTAACGGCGTTGATAAACTAACTAACCATTTTGATAGCTTATAGGTTACGGAGCCCACTGAGCTAACAATAGGCCTCATGGGATTATTAACTTTGTGTTTTTACACACACATCTGTACGGCTTAGTAAAAACACACAAAGTTAATAATCCCATGAGGCCTATTGTTAGCTCAGTGGGCTCCGTAACCTATAAGCTATCAAAATGGTTAGTTAGTTTATTAACGCCGTTAGTTGGCTCTATTTCTGAGTCACATATTGTAAATAGCATGGATCTTATTGACAAACTGAAATTCCCTAATGACCCTAATTTCAAATTGGTAAGCTTCGATGTATGCTCGCTATTCACAAAAGTCCCTGTTGATGACCTACTTGAATTTTTAAAAGATAAGATCTCTGAATATTCTTTTCCTGTTCAACACAACACTCTTATTGAGTTAATTAAGCTGTGTCTCAAAGATTGTAAATTTCAGTTTGAAAATAAGTTTTATGCTATGTCGTTTGGATTGGCTATGGGAAATCCCCTTTCACCTGTACTAGCTAATTTATATATGGAATTTTTTGAAAGTAGAATTTTGCCTACGATTGTTAATTTTAACCTGGTTTGGTACAGGTATATAGATGATATTTTATGCCTTTGGCCTAATAATTTGGATGTGGACTTATTTCTTGGTAGGCTCAACAATTTAGTTCCATCTATTAAGTTTACAGTTGAAAAAGAAAATGATGGAAGCCTATCTTTTCTTGATCTAAAAATTTGGAGATGCTCTAATCAGTTCAAATATGAAGTCTACCGTAAGCCTACTAATAATAACTCTTATGTGCATTTTTATTCTGACCATCATCCTTCGATTAAATCCTCTATTTTCTCTGCTATGTTTCTTCGGGCATTGAGAGTTGTCAGTCCTGAATTTTTAGATTCCGAGTTATGCAATATCATGAATATTGGTACTAAATTATGTTATCCTACTTCATTTTTAGATAACTGTCTTAAGAAAGCCAAGAATAGGTATTATAATAATGTAATTGTAAAGGAATTTCAGCGTAAAAATATCCTTAGCCTACCTTACCATGTTAATTTTCAATACCTTCCAACTGTACTTAAAGCAATTGGCATTAATGTAATCTTTAAGTATAATAATACTGTTAAATCATGCCTAATAAAGAACAGCCCTGATAATGTTGTTGGCTGTGTGTATTCGATTGGATGTACACAATGTAACTCAGTATATATAGGCCAAACCGGTAAAACGTTAGATATTAGGGTAAAACAGCATAAATATGCGTGTAGAACAGCTAATACTTCCAATGCTTTATTTAACCATATGTATAGATGTAACCATAGCATCAAGTGGGATAGTTCTAAAGCGCTTGTTAAAAACAGAGATATAATAGAAAGAAATATTCTAGAATGTGCATTTATTCATTTTAAAAACACTTTCAATAACAGTGCGGGGACGTATAACATTGACGACATCATGTTAAAATTTCTTTTGCCTCTCATTAACCCTTGTTAAGTATGTGCTAATTGTTTTGGTTTTCCTGTACGTTGTATATATTTATGGGCTTCTCGCCTTTTATCTTCATTCCCTGACGAGGTGTAGCTTTGAATACACGAAAGGCCTTGGAATCGTTTTTCTTTTTCCTTGTGGGTTTGCAGCATTTATTCATTTCACGTGTTTTATTGTGAAATTCATCCCATATATACTATATATATAACATGCACCATTACCATAGTGTTCGACTTACATCGGGGGTTGCTGTGGGTATGATGCCACATACGGGTCCATCCTGAGGTCATCTTTGCGTCCTCCACTCGGCTTATTGCCAGGGTATTCGGGCAATTGTGGTCGCTTCGGGTCACGCAAATAGTTGTTGAAATACTCAACCTGCAATGAGCGTCAGAACATTCAACGCAACTCGCAATGTTGATAAATATCAGCAGCAAAATGTATACAATTTCATAGTGTGTTTGGTTTTACAATAACCATTAACCAACCAACAATGTCTACATAAAATGATAGGATTAAGCTCGGGGGAGATAATTACTAAACTTAATTTCTAAGGAGGCAGCAACTCCCTCCTCCTCTACCAAACAACAAACTAACCTCTTTCTGAACCTCCTTAACCTTCTCTCCGTGTTTGTTCAGAATATGTTTGTGCACAAACTCTTCCGCCTTGAACTTCTTCCCGCAGAGAGGGCACTGCCATTTGTCCTTCCCAACCTCCTGCGTATTCGATTGGATGAACTTTTCCACCTCCTCATTGCACTCCTTCAACCCTTTCAAAGAAGAAAACCTGTCGTCATTATTTCAACAATGAATAAAACCTCTCGGTTAAAAAATCTTCGGTACAAAATATTCGAAATTATTTATTGTTGTGGTTTCAGAATTTAATAATAATTAATAATAATAATTAATAATAATAATTAATAATAATGTATACGAAACCGACAAACGTCTTTCTCTTGAAAGGCCTTATTAAATCAACATTATAATAATGAGCTTATCTCGGAAAAGGACTGTCTACAACTCTATATCATGGCCACGCTGCAATACCACTTCCCGCCAGAACAGCAAAGTTAAACGACATTGGGTCCTCCGTTCAGTTGTTGCTACCCTTACATGGCTCGAATCCCACGTAAAACCGTAGGTCCCTTCCGTCATGACCTTAAATGTTAGAGGTTAAACAACCCCCAAAACACACACACTACCCAGAAAAAGACATCCCTAAGTACATATGGTATAAAAAGCGAGACAACAGTAGAGAAGGGGTAAGTCCAGAGTTTGTCATCCTACGTGACTGTGCTGATTAAAGTTGGTGGTTATTGTTGTAAAAGTGGGAGAGCCAGGAGACAAAGAATAGAAGTTGAAAGGTTAAGTTTCAATGAGGTGGCAACAAAGGAGGAGAAGAGTTGAGCAAGTACTCGGTGAGGTAGGTGATAAACCAATGAATGTACGGAATGTGGGGGGATGCGTACGAGAAAATACATACATCAGCATCACCCACATACATCGGCATCTGATGTATGTGGGTGTACGAAATGAAGTGAAGAAAAAAGCGAATGCATGGTGGAACGATGTGGTAAAAAATGTAGTGAATGAAGAGTCTGGCAGTGAAGAAAGGAAGTGTAACGAGTTGTACAAAGAACGCGATAAAAACCTTAAGCAAGCGGTAAAATAGAAAAAGTGGGTGAAGTGGAAAGACGAAAGGAAGCCCAGTAAGCAGAGTTGATTTTTCCGTTAAGAAATGAGAATGAGTAAGGAGAGTATCGTGAAAAAGGTATATAACCGCGCGTGCGTAGGTGTGAGAAGTAGAGGAAGACTGCTAAAAAAAAAACCTGTAATAAATAAATGTAGAAATGAAAATGGTTTGCGAAGTGCGTAAATACTCAGCCCCCGGCCCCCGGGCAGAGCTGGGCACTTCCGCAAACCGCAAATTCCGCAATTGCGGAAGTATGTTTTTCGTTTGCGGATTTGCGTTTGCGGCAAAGTCATCGCAAATTAGTGAATTTGCGTTTGCGGATTTGCGTGTGTGATTTTGAGTTTGCGGATTTGCGATTGCAAATCCGCAAACTCAAAATCACTTCCGCAAACGCAAATTCACTAATTTGCGATGACTTTGCCGCAAACGCAAATCCGCAAACGAAAAACATACTTCCGCAATTGCGGAAGTGTTTGCGGAAGTGCCCAGCTCTGGACTCGCTACTAAATAGACACCCTGGTCTCCCCTAACGTACCACTTCAGATACCGTATAAACCAACTAGTGATGTAGCGGATGTCATTTTTTTCACATCCGCGGATGCGGATGTCTACATTTTCGTTATTTTTTAGGATATATTCGAGATTTGTTGTTTTTAACGTATATAATAAGTTATTATATAGAGCTGTAGCTATAATGTAGTATAACTGATTAATTGTACAATAATTGCTGTACTTTTCTCTGAACATATAAAATAATATCAAGCATCTAACTAATATAGAAATCAATTAGTGAATTCGTCTGCAAATAAATTCGTTATATTTTGTTGAGTTTCAGCCACAATTAGAAACCATAATTGTGTTACCAGGATGCGGGACGTGAACCCAGCTCAAATGCACCCCACCGACCTCTTTCCCCAACCTCCACCCTTATAGAGAGAGATCTTTAATTAGCTTGATAACTATTTATATTAAGTTTAAAGTTTTATTAGGCATATTTATAAATGAGTAATTAAAATAAAGTAAACTAAGATGTTTATCGTTTAATGTTCAAACTTAATTATAGGAAGGTTATGCTTAAGGAACATTAATTTTTCTGCCTTTTCTGCTGCCAGTCTGTTTCTCTTTTCATCATATATTAATCCAGCACTGCTAAATAATCTCTCGCTTGGTACGTTTGTTGGAGGACAGGCTAAATGTTTCCTTGCAAGTTTACTCAAGTATGGATAGATATTCTGCGTATTTTTCCACCAACTAATAGGATTGTCACATGCAGCCAGGCGTTTTTCTTGGTGATAGCTCTCGATCATTTTTACTACATCTTTTGACATCGCGTAGGTCTCGTCATTGCTGCTTGACTCAAGAAACTGAGACAGATTCTGTGATAGATTTGCTTGTTGAAGGTGTTGGTTCTGTCACAAACTTTTATTCTTTTGGTGGGTGGCGAAGCGACAGATTCAAGAGATTGAAGCTCTTCAACTGCTTTGCCAAGTGATGATTTAACTCGTTCTAATGTACTAGGTGAAAATAACTTAGCTTTGTAACGTGGATGTAAGTAGGTTGCAAGAGAGTAACTTCATACAAGAACAGCCTCTCGTCTTGTCGCTTGCATCACTTTTGCGCACAATGAACTAGTTCTATTAATATAGTAGAATTTGATAATCTCCGCTTATTAATGACGTTTTATCTCAACGGTCCACATCCGCACGACATCCGCAGTCCAAAGTGCGGATGAGGATGCGAGAAAATGTGCGGATGTGACCTACATCACTAAAACCAACCATGCGAGGTGACACTGGATCCGAAAGGTTGGGGTGGTACTATTTCCCGGAGGTGCGCGCGCGTGTTCAAGAACGAGAAATGGATTTTCAGATATTATATGTAATGAAAAAAATTCACATAAGTCACGTCAACCGACGGGAAAAACGAGATATTCCTCCGAGTACTTTTGTGTATCTTCACCTCAGGTAAATAGCAGACAGAAACTAGTGTAATGAAAGTGTGGGTTAGACAACATAACTATTGTGTCAGAACAGGCAATGAATCGAATGCTACTTTTATTCATATAAAAGTAATTTAGATCATAATACTGATCGGCTCGATTCCAAAACTATTATAAAAAAAAAAGATCCAAAAACTTATTTTGTGAAGTGTCTGCATCAAACACTAATAATTTTAGCTCGTCTCAAGGCTTATACGAAATAGTGCGTGTTAATGTATTGTGTCTACGCGTATACTAGCGCATGGTCAATGCGCGTAATGACTGATTTCGGCTTTTGATGTTATACACCGTATGTATACGCTGTAAGAAGAAATACGCAAGACACTCGTTTTATCTTCACGAAGATATCGAAGTGATTCCTAAGCCTTAAGAAGGGTTTCGGGCAGCAGAACCAATTTACGTGGTAATAAAGCTTACCGTCTATTTGCAGAGTTGGCAGAAGTGGGTAACCCTTTTTAAAAAAAAAAAAAACCGCTATTTTACCCAGCGAGGTGGGTTTTTTCAAAAGTTGCCATTTCTTTTATATTTATCTATTTTTTCATTAAAATAGGAATACCATGTTATATTATTTATAATTACTAACTAATGCTCTATAAACTAAACAGGTTATTCAATCCATGTACGACATTAAAAAGTTTAGTCAATAAGTTTACATTTGTATTGCAGCATTGAACAGTAGGTTATGAAACTCATTGAAAAACAAAATTAAAATACAGTGTGTGTGAAATGATCCAAAACGAAATAGCAAATTCCAGTATTTAACTATTAAATTGTTATAAAACTATAAGACAGTATGGCTCATAAACATTTTATAATTACTCCATTGTCTCCGTGACCATATAATCAGAATCTACCTCTAGAGGTGGAGTTGCTAAGCGCGAGTACCTGTGTATTTTAACTAATTTTGTGGCCTTATCTACACCTAGCCTGTTTCTTAATTTTGTCCAGACCAAACCAAAAGTAGAGAATATTCTCTCAATGGATGCAGAACTTGGGGGGACAACTAAGCAAATGTTTAAAATATTGACAAAAATCAGCTGGCAGTGTTCTTTTTTTTGCTGTACGATTTTCCATAAGCTGCCACCATTTTGCAGGTCTATCTTTATACATGGCAAGAACTTGTGGTTGAAACATTGAAGCTGGAAATATTCCATCATCTTTAATCCTAAAAGCCATGAACTGTGGGAGAAACTCAGGCTTGAGAGTTGTTATCCACTCTTCTGCTTCATCTTCTTGCTCAGCACTGTTTTGCTCCTGCATAAATAGACATAATATGAATACGAGAAGAATCTGGGAGGAATAATTGATTAATTTTTATTTATTTCTAAATAGATATTATAGCAGCTCAATAAAAAAAACCTACTATATAGTAGTTACCTAAAGACCATATACACACCTATTTAAGTATTGTACATTCCTAGATATTTTAACATGTACACTACATACCACCTATTTGAACTAAAAATCTTGAGCAAAATACAACCACAGCGCGTGTCTAATCTAGCATAGGGTAAATAAAAAAAATACCTAATGCAGAAGGATCCATCAAGTTGGCAATACAGAAGAAAGGTTCAATTGCTTCATCCATTCTTGACTTGATGCTTGATCTGTAAGGTTCCAGTGCTTCACTTTGAAGTAGACTTATCCAAACATCAGTTGCAGTGGACAATGTTGCTGAATCACTTTGGAGCTGTAACGAAATATTTTTGTTTTCATATTCTATGGTTATATAATATATAAAAGTACTTATAGATGTGAATGTGCTACATATGTACATGTAAAATTATGTGAATAATACATGTTTATTTCTATTTACCATATTGAGAGCTTCAGCTACTTCTGTAATTTGCTTTTGAAGGTCTACTATCTCTCTGTACAGATGAGTGTTGGCCAAGACTTTTGCTATATTGTCATCGATCTTATGTTCATTGGATATCTCAACATATTTATAAAAGTTTTTTATGAATGTTTCAGTACAAGCTTTTTGACTATTCCACCGAGTGTCATTAGGTATTTGTGGCATCATTCCTCCTTTTTCTTGGAGCCATCCCTATGAATACAAAAAAAAGTTATATCAATTCCTATTTATAAGGATATAATTCATTCAATACAAGTTACTACTGTACAAGAAAGTAAAAATTAAAACTTGAGCCATGTTTCATATTAGAATAAATAGATACTTTATCAAACTAATTTCATAATTTTAATTAAACTTCATAATACTGTAGCTACCATGATACATACATGAGGCTGATGATGGTTTCTGAAATATTTTTGAACTTCAACTACATGTTTCATAACAGTTTGAGGTTAACTACTTTTTCCAGCAAATTAAGAGTGGGCTGAGCAGCCATATGCAATGATGTGGTCCACTTGTTCGTCCTCTTTCATCAATTCCTTCATTCGTTTCATTTTAGCCTCATTGTCTGTGCATATTGCAAAAACCTATTGTAGAACACAAATTTTTATTGTAACATTTTATACCAATTTACAGATTGAGTACAGGAATAACCATCAGAGACTTAGTTATGTTCTAAAAAAAATCCAAAATTTACATATAAAACATTTAAAATTAGTTAAAGTAAAACAGATTAAATTATATATTTCATTATATACTATATCTAGGAACCAAATCTCTGACTGTCTGTATAATAAATTCGGTACCAGTATTACAATATTTTGCGATATTTTATTTCAAATTATTTTGTAAGGACGTCAATGATTGTTTTCAGTTTTAAGAATAATATGAAGAAATTTTTTTTATAATTAACAGTATTAATTACAATTTAATTATTGATAACTATTGTATTTTACACAAGTTCCTGTTCCCAGATGTATATTAAAACTTATTTTTTCAATAATCAAAGACAAAATAAAATTGTGCAATTTATGGAGTTAATATCTATGTAAAAGCTCACCTTTTTGTTGTACTTTGATTTCTTCCACTGCTGATTTAACTTCTTGCAGACAATATTCTGAAGTTTTCTTTGCAGATCCTGAATCAATGGCTTTAAGTAGAAATGATGTTTGACCTGTGTGCACTGATGAGGCTAATATAGGGTTATTCTTCACAGATGACCATCCATCCATGCGTAATGTCAATGTGCAATCGGCTGCACTCAACTGTTCTTTCAGACTATTCTCTCCATCATTGTAAACCTCAATCCAACAAATGCCCTGCTAGAACCTTGCGTGATGGAGTCTTATAACCTGGTCTTGCAATATTCGTCATTTCTTTAAAATATTTCTCTTCAGCAGTCAGGAAAGAAAAATTGCTAGCATAAAAAAATCTTGCAATTGCTTTGTCTATTGCTTCTTGCTGTGCTGGAGTTGTTACAATTGAAAAATCTCTTATTTTTGGCTGTACAGTTCTGTGGTGGCTATGTACCCATTCTTGAACTGACTTTGCTTTCTTTTTCTGTGGTGTTTTAAATGCTAGTACTGAAGCAGTTGATGATGTACTTGTGTTTGTTTCATCATCAGAAAGCATTAATTCTTCATGCGCTTCATCTGAATAGCTTGATGACACAGAAGGCTTAGGTGAAGGGTTTTCATAGCCTAATGATGTAACTCGTTTAGGGCATTTATTTAAATGGGCTTTTATCCGTTCAATTTTACCACTTATTTCAGTGTTACAATACTTACATGTAACTTTATTTGTTCCTTCTACACTTCACACTTCATTCCATTCACCCTTACTTTTTCTCCCTGCACCTGCTACACGTGGCATTTTTCTTTGTAAATAATATGTTCAATTTTATATTGTAACTAGACCTATAGTCTATTCATTAATTATAATAAAGATTTTTTTAATTAATATAATTATATATACAGGCGTCCCAAAAAAATGTATACACACTTTAAATAATTATAAAGGCAGTGTTTATTAAAATACATTTCATTTTCAAAATGTAATAGAATCTACAGACATTATTTAATTGTTTTGTCAACGCCTGTTTTCAAACTGACGTCCGTTCTGGTCCAGGCACTGCTGATAACGCGAAGCAATGGAATCGCAAACATCACGAAACATTTCGTTTGGTATTTGTGTGCATTCTCGTTCAATGGCTGCTCTCAATTCAGCGACTGTTGCAGGTTTTATAGCGTAGACTTTGTCTTTTAAGTATCCCCATAAAAAAAAAGGTCTAGTGGTGTGAGGTCTGGTGAACGCGGAGGGTATTCTACGAAACCCCTTCGTCCAATCCACATCCACATCGTGCCAAGTACCACTCGCAATACTCCACTCTTCGGTCCGGATCATCATCTTCATTAATAGCATGGACTAATCTTGGAATGTAACTTTTCCATTGACAGCGCTTCAAAATGCGTTGGACAGACGATTCTGAAATTCCTACCTCACGACTCGCTTGCCGCACAGATTTTCTTGGACTTTGGTGATACGTTTCCAGTACTCTTTCTTGCTTTGTGGGGCTTGTCGATGTCCGTGGTCTTCCGGAACGCTTCTTGTGGACATTCTGAACAGTTCCATCGGCTTCAAACTTATCTCTAATTCGAGTGATGGTAAGTCGCGTTGGTGGATCTGTTTGAAACTCCCTCCTAAACTGTCTTTGCACTTCAACTGCGTTTTCACACTTCCAGTAGCATTTTAGAATGAATTTCCTTTGTTCAAAGCTTAGTCTGACTGCCATTATTAATTCTAATGGGTTTAACTTGGAAAGAAAGAAACATCAATTGAGCTATCAGCTGTTAAAGTGTGTATACATTTTTTTGGGATGCCCTGTATATATAATAAATTATAATTATATATATATGTGTATATAATACACTATAAAAAATTTTACATTCAATCTTACACACAAAAATATTAATAATTATAGCTGACAGATATCAAATAAAATTTACTGTAGTGTACAGTATTTAAATAATAGTCACAATCAAGTGTGTCAAGTGCTGATGCCTGACACTATTTGTTAACAAACTCTTTCTCACTACTGGGAACCACCTGAATACTGTACATTGCATTATTTGATCCTTACTGACTAACCCTGAAGTATGAAGAGAGCACATGTTCAAACAAGTTACGCAGATCACTCCCATGAATTGTCACCATTTGGTAATTGGGTGGAAATCTGTTTGAACATATCTGCTGTCAGGGGTTGTTGAGTTTGCTAAATGAGTTGTGTGTTTATCTAAAATACAGTACATGAGTCATGAAATATTTTATAAATTAAATATAGGTGTATTTTATTGTCAACTGTACTCCTTTTATAAATATTTTTATCATCTTATACCTCTAAACCATTTAGCAGGTATAAAAAGATAAATAACATTATTATTGTATTGTAGACTTATAACATACTTTTGAAAAAACCCGGTTTTCCCCAATTTTGTCTGGGTTTTATTGAAAACTAAAAACCCGGGTGGGCTGGGTTTTTCCAATAAAGTGGGCAATTATGCCAACCCTGCCTATTTGGTAATTACACTAATCGTAAATCACTCACCCAATTTCTTGGACTCATCGTCAGATAACTTCGTGAGAGGCTGCAGAAATGAACCAATTTTATTCTCGAACGTTCTGCAGTAGTCTTGGATCTCTTGGGGAGTGATTTTGCTCGAAGGGGGAATGCCCCTGGCGTGCATAATGCCACACCTGTTGGGCATTTCATCCTCGTTCGGGTACTCAGAATGGTTGTAGTAATCGACGGAGTGCACAATCCGAAGGTAGAGTAACAGGCGGTCCAACACCTGTCGAAGTTTCGAGTCAGTCTTCCGTTAACGACTCTTATTTACTTAACTTTTAATTAATAACTTAAGAAATGTGATATCAGCTTTGACTTTCATATAAAATTAATAACTTCATGACGAGTCATCCCATTTAAGGTTTAATAGGCCTTTAACATTTTCCTACACTAACATTCGCGCGCGCGCGAGCGGGCACAAAAAAAAAAAACCGGTCTATTTACATTTAAAATACTTTTATGCAAATTTCTATTTCCTTCTCTTTATCCCTTCAACTTAAACGAGATCGTTCCTATTCTTTACGCCTTCATAGACTAATCGGACGTGGACACACCTTAATAAGGCTGAGGTCCCTCTGTATCGTCTCTCCTTCGCTCTTCTCTTCCGTGTCTTGCTTAGAGGGGTCTTCTTTAGCACCGAGCAGCTCTTCCTCTTCGGCGCTGGCTTCCTCAATCAGGTAGTCGGTGATGTTGCGCAGTACAGGGTTCCCAGATTGACTCAGGCTCACAGGCTGAAGGGGAAATAAAATGAAAGAGTAAATGAAAGTGCAATCATTGTGTGCGGGAAGGAAGAAATCTAGAGTTAAAGCAAAGAACGCGCAAATCCCTCCAAGATAAGAGAAAAATGAAGAAGTAGAATCGCCGAAGAACTTAATGGAGAAAGAATAACGCCCAATCTCTCAAAAGCTCAACCACCGAATTATTAAAATAAATAAAAATTTAAAAAATTAATTTAAAATAGATTTTCTTTAACACTGAATCCTCCTCCTCCTCCTCCAACCAACCTGATCTTCCATCCCATTTTCTTTGTCGAGCCAAAGCCCCCATCGAGAATCCAAATTTTGAATGATTTTCGCAGACAGTTTTATGTCCGCTCTCACCACGGCTTTGTGCGACGTAATTCCATTCACAGTTCGGATTCTTCGACTCAAATCTCTGTTCACGATCGCCCCCAATTCGCAATCTCTCAACTGTCGTGGAAGAAACCATTTTCACGTTATTTACTACCTTTAAATAATCGGTGAGAAAAAATTCTAACACCGGGTATACGGGTATGCGAGTAAAAGTTGCCATCTCACCCGACCATTTTTTAAACTTTCTCTAACCAATTATAAGTTTTTATAAAAAAAAAAATTTAAGTTTTCAGTGTATTTTTTTCATAGATTTTTGTTTTTTCACAAACTGTGTCCCTTCTGTGGCTTTAAAAGCGGCTTTTATTATATTTACAACAATTCTTTAACTCAATCAATCATGGTTACGAGTATCATTGGGAACCCCATTTCCACATATTGAGAGGGTGACGTGAACCCTCGAGCAATCTGAAACCGAGCCACAAAAACACTTAAATGCAATTACAACATCGCTTCAGCAAAAAAAAATTATTAAAAAATAAAAAAATAAATTAATTATTGATTAGCTTCACTGGATTTTGCTTAAATTTTATTTCCCTCACCAGAAAAAAAAAATGGCCAAACAAAACCACGATATTACTAATTAGTAATTTTTTATGACTTAGAAATTTTATGTTCTTAGGTTAATATTTTTCCAGAAACTACATATTAACAACGAATGTTTATGTTAGGAAATAATTCAATGTGAAAATAAACAAAGAAACCGGTTGCTGAAAAAAATAGTCAATTATATTAAAAGTCATTCCATATCAGAATATTCAATGATCAACCGCATTAAAACGTCCAATGTTAACGCTTTAGATAAGAATCATTCGTAAAAGTGACATACCCTGATATTATTCAGATTCCAACAGATGTCCTTGATATTCACTTCTCTCTTGAAAGTGACCCAACCCCTCCTGAACCACCTCCGCTCGGGCTGAGGATCGGCGATAGCTGCCCTTAAGAAACCGTTGTACCTACGACACATCTGTTCAAGAAAGGAAGGGCGTCATATTTGCGCACGGTAACAACACGCTTTTAGGTTAAAAAGGAATTTATTACAAAAATCTCCCTCAAGGTTCGTGTCACCAAAAAAATAATTATAATCAGTCAGCCTAAGTGAAAGTTGGTTGATGGCGTTGTTTAAACTCTTTCGCAACATCTAAGGTCATATGACGTAGAGGACAGCTTCAGATGGGATCCGAACCACGAGTCGCTGAATAATTTGGACGCGCAGGACGGTCCCCCATCCAACAACTC
Source organism: Bathynomus jamesi (assembly GCA_023014485.1). Taxonomy (NCBI): domain Eukaryota; kingdom Metazoa; phylum Arthropoda; class Malacostraca; order Isopoda; family Cirolanidae; genus Bathynomus; species Bathynomus jamesi. The sequence goes on from JAJOZX010001771.1 coordinate 676,334, forward strand.
TCCAGACGGAAAGCGGTGTTACGACACTGAACACGACGTAGACCTTATGCGAGTGAAATTAAGTTAAAAGATGCGCACGTACGGCTTCTACTTCCTGTTTGGTGATCGTCGGGGCCAGATTCCTCAGGAAAATGGAAGCAGTCTTGTGAAGGGCTCTCGGTTTCTTCACCTCTTCCTCTTTCTCCTCTCCCTCCTTCCCTTCATCCCCCTTTTCTTCGCCTGAAAAGGGAGAGAGAAAAAGGTGGAATACACTTAATGAAGCGCAAAACGTTAAACTCGTGGTAAAAAAACTTTCAATTTCAGGGAAATATTTCTGGTGGATGTGTTAAATTATCAAGGCCAGCGAACGAGTCAGGACACCTTGTATGTTGATGACAAATTTATCATTTAAGTCATTCAACAAAAGCATTAATCACCTTAGTGTTGCGACATGGATGGATTCCCTACAATCAATCAATCATTCACTTATTTGCCAATACGAAAATAAAGAGAGTAAATTCTAAATATGGCTGGAGTTCGAAAGGGCACATTAACAACATTCCCGCTTCTGATGGATGGTAGGGCCTATTCGTTTCTAGAACCTCAAAAAGGTTCGAGGGGGGCATCCCTCCCCACACTTACCTTCCTCTCCCTCATTCTCCTTGTCCTTCTCTTCCTCCCCCGTTCCATTCTCCTTCACTTCGCCCTCGCTTCCCTTTTTGGCCTCCATTCCCGGGGGTAGAGGCTCCTCTTCTTCCCCTGCCTTCTCCATACCAGGGGCGGTTGGCTCTTCTTCGGAGTCGCTCGAAGAGGAAGAACCGCTCTCGCTCCTCTTCCTTTTACGAGAATCGTCGCCCGCTTTAAAAAAGAACGGAGTGATGACTGATTCCCTCCCACAACACTCATGATTGATGTCAACCATAAACAAACCAGTAAAACAAATTAATTCGTTATCACAATGAACGACTCAGTCTTTAACGAAGGATTTATTACCTTCTGATAAAGGTTTCTGGCTCAGGTATTTCTTGGCTTTCTTCTGGAGCTCGAGTTCAGTGTCCCCTCCTTCGTCCGCTTTGTCGTCTCTCTTCTCATCTCCGTCAGAACTGAAACAAAAACATCGGTCATCATCTCGCAACAAACTAATAACATCGTTATTACAAAGAGCGAAAAAAAGAAAAGTAGATATCACTTACTCGTCATTAAGGATGTAAGGTTTTTTGTCCTCTTCACTCTGGGTCAAGAGATTGGGTAAGAGGGGTTTAATCTCCTCTTCGGGAGGCTGATCCAGCACTTGAAGATCGAAGTCAGTTCCTCCTTCGAGTTTTATCACTACAGAATCGAGGAGCTTTAGCAGTTGATCCGATTGATCAGCATCCACCGAAATATTCTCCATTCGTTTCATTTGTTCGAGCTCGCAGAAAACGGACACTCTACGCTGAAAACCGTTAACGGGAACGTTACGCCATTCCAGAGATAGCTACGTAACGCACCCCTCAAAAATATTTAATTCAGAATTTACTCACTCAATATCTTTAAAATGAACTAGGATTATTTATAAGTAAATTAAACTACCTTTCCTTAACAATGGAATGTATAGCTTTAATGATGCAATACCTAAAACAATAAGAGAGCAAAATCATCAACAAGAGTTAACTCAATCAACTCGTTATAATGGATGAACGACAAACTGATAAATGGTGCTACCCGTAGCAGAGAATACACTTCCCATACGATGCTTTACCTTCAGATTTGCAATTTGCTCTTCCTTCCTCTTCACACATTCTTCCGGATGGTACTTTGCTTTAAACCTTTCGCGAAGAGAAAAAAATTATTAAATCTTTGATAACGGCAATTCAAAAAACGATAAACAATCAAAAGCCTTAAATTTAACAGCACAATGTTCCAAGCCAAATTTTCGCACTCTTGAAAATGCCTCAACTTTAATTGGAAACAAGAAAATCTTAACAGTAGCATACAACTATTTAGTTATACAAGTGTGTGTGTGTGTGTGTGTGTGTGTGTGTGTGTGTGTGTGTGTGTGTGTGTGTGTGTGTAATTAGTCAGTCATTTATTATTAATCAATATATATTTTTGTACGTTCCCAAACTGTCGAAGTTTAGAACATTTCCATATGATGACCAGCATTCGTCGCTACGGCGCGTATTCGATGCTCGAATCCGATTAGAGCATTATATACTGTACTTACGGTAAGTGGAATGGATCTAATAACCTCCCTGGTACTTTGATGGAGCTCTGCCAGATCAACAAGGTTGTTACGTTACACAACCGTCTTAACATACACCCATAGATAAAATAAAGAGGTGGCCATGCCTATACAGCGACGAAACACAACATGAAGGGGGCTCGTATTAATGTTTGGTGGTGGTGTCACGTGACTGCATAATCGGTGCATTTTTCTTTGACGATCGTAAGGTGACTGAAGCGAGGTATCTTAACACGTTAAGATATTCCTTCTTCATAAACCAGGAGTTATTAGAGTTGACACGAGCGTAATCTTAATCGTAGTGGACCAATAGCATGGCCACCTCTACTTTTATCTATGCAGGCGTGTTAAATCGTTTGTGTACTCCGTCAAAAGATCCATTCCACAAAAGTATACTATTGCTTTAACGGAGTTCGAACGTCGAATAGGCGCTGTAGTGACGAATGATGATCATGTGAAAGTATTTCAAACTTTGACAGCTTGGAAATGTAAATATATATACAGGGTGTCCCAGAATTAACTATCTATTTCAATGAAATCGGACAAATTTTTTAAAAACACACTTTTATTTATGTTTATCATGTTTAATATGTGTTAAAAATGTATAAATTTCTAAATTTTTTTCATAATTTTTTCATTATCTGGTCCAATGAAAGGCCGTCTGAAGTCATAGAATGGCAGAGAGACTCTCCAAAAGTTAACGTGTGGCTTGGAATGACCAAATCCAAAATTTATGGTGCTCCATCTTGTTGAAACACAACATTATCAAGAATGCCATCATCAAGAAGCTGTGGTTCGAGAAACTGCTGAAGCATATCAAGGTAGACGGTACCTGTTACAGTTGCTTCCGCAAAGAATGGGCCATAAATTTTGGATTTGGTCATTCCAAGCCACACATTAACTTTTGGAGTGTCTCTCTGCCATTCTATGACTTCAGACGGTCTTTCATTGGACCAGATAATGAAAAAATTATGAAAATAAAATTATGAAAAAAATTTAGAAATTTATACATTTTTAACACATATTAAACATGATAAACATAAATAAAAGTGTTTTTAAAAAATTTGTCCGATTTCATTGAAATAGATAGTTAATTCTGGGACACCCTGTATTGTACATATACTGATAAAAAAATATGCCAAATTATTTTTGCAATATTTACAGTATATAAAGGATCTTCAATTCCATAAGCATGAAATTTCTTTATTAAATCAAGTAGGCTCAGGCTTTCTGGTGGTGGTCTATTGACAGAGTTTGCTGTAATGGGACATAATACGCTTATTTGGTCTATGGCAGGAACAAAGCCAGCCATCAAAGAGGGCACTGAAATTGAAATACTACATATCTCTATGCAAACAATTAAAATTACGTACTTAAAACACTTGCACGCAATAATGTACAATAATTAAGTTATAAAGCCATAAAATACAAATAATTAACACAAACATTAACTCAGGTTCTTACCTTCAGCAAATGATAATCATACACAGATGTATGTGTACGCGCATGCCCACTCCCAGGGACTCACAGCTACAAAAAAAACGAACGTGGGCCATTGTGCGACCCCCTAACCCCGCTATCTAACCTACACATGTACGCAAAACTAATACTGCATTGCGCGCAGTGTGCCCTAGGTCTAAATAGGTCGACGTGTGAGTCCCTCCTACAAAAACAAATTTTGGATGTTCGAAATACGCGAGTCACGAACGTCACGGAAAGCAAAATCACAAAAGAATTATTTAAGTTATTTATCTCATCTTCACAAAGCTGTACCGCATTGGCTGATCAAGGTGGAGGAACAAGCTGTAAAAGGAGGGTTAAAAGAATATGGTTTTTCTGCCATTTTTAAAATCTATTATTATTAGGATTTTTTCAAATTAACTTCCAGCAAGACCTATACTATATAAAGTCTTAACATATTTTTTTTTTTTCTTTCTTTCTTTCCCAAATGTACTTCATGTAGCGCACTTTTATGAAATATTTCAGGTCTAGGATAAAGCCTAAAACTGAATACATATACAACGATTTTAAGTGGTCTAAATACAAATACTATCACTAATAATAAAGTTAATGGATGGACATTAAGTTTTAAAATAAAGAGCTAATCCATCTTACATCATAGATATTTAACTCCCATTTCTCCTTAATTTCCATAAAAATCTTATATAAGTATAGGGTGTTTCCATGAACATATAGTTAGTATAAAACTCATTTACGCTTCAAACTAGTGACTAAACCCATTTAACTACCAATTATGTCCACTATTTAACTCGCATTTGTAACTCAGAACTAAATGAGAGGAGAGCAAAGTCTACTAGCAATTTTAAACAATTAAGTAGTAGTAGTAATAAAATCTATGGTACAAAATCTATATAGAGAAAGATCCCAAGTGAAGTTAATGACTTTATGATTAGAGGACTATTTACCAAATTCGAAGTCCTTACCACTCCTCCTCTTTATGATTGATGAAAAATTCATTCAACTGCTGACGTTTGAATTCCAGTTTATACTCAGAGTATTTTCTCAATGCTTCTTCTTCAGAAATAGTGTCATCACACTGCTCCATAAATGCTTTGAATGACATCATCGGAGGTTGCGTGGGTCCTATGTCATCCATTCTAGGGAGGGGAAAACAAATCCTTTTAAAATATTCTCTACAGAGACTTCACACAAGATAGAAAAAATGCTATAGTTAAATACAGTGGCTATAGTTTATTCAAAAGTAATTGCGCACGAATGAAGACACATTAAATAAATGTGAGTGATAAAATTAACTATTAACCTTTTCAGTGTACAATCTTTCCCTGTGAACCCACCACCCCCATGCGCAAAACACAAGGAAAATCAAAGTTGTTTAATTCCTATTTTTTTTATGGATTTTGAGAAAACAATCACAGATTTTAAATATACAGGGTGTCCCCAAAAAAACTATATACTCTTTATAGCATCATATATTTTATAATTTAAAAAAACCAAACAATATATTGTTATAGCAATTGCCAATGAAAGGTAAATTAGTAATCTAAGTGATCAAAATGTTATAGCGAGTTGTTTGCATATAAAATTTAATTAACTACGCCAAGTGCTCAAAATGTTCTCCGGCGGCATGAATGCACTTTCAATACAACAAAATCGTGTGGTCTGATGAAGCTACCTTCAAGCTGATGGCACAGTAAATCGACACAACTGCAGGTACTGGTCACTTGATAATCCACACGTTTATGTGGATAAACATGTTAATTTACCAGGATTAACAGCATGGTGTGGTTTATCATCCAGGGGTTTGGTTGGACCATTTTTCTTTAATGGGACAGTTACCAGTGCCGCATATATCGACATGCTGCGGACAGAAATTATACCTGCAGTTCGGAAGTTGTTTGGAAACAACGACTTTTACTTTCAACAAGATGGAGCCCCCCCTCATTATCATTGTGATGTCAGAAGGTACCTCGATGAAACGTTGCCTAACCATTGGATAGGACGAAGAGGAAACGTTGAGTATCCTCCACGTTCACCGGACTTGACTCCACTTGATTTTTACTTGTGGGGCTACCTGAAGGATGCAGTTTATGGTACAAGACCTGCAACACTCGAACACCTTAAGGATGCAATTAGGGAAAAGTGCAGGACCATCACAGCATCCACATTAGTCCATGTCTGCGAATCAGTTAGTCAACGCATTCAAAAGTGCATTCATGCCGCCGGAGAACATTTTGAGCACATGGCGTAGTTAATTAAATTTTATATGCAAACAACTCGCTATAACATTTTGATCACTTAGATTACTAATTTACCTTTTCATTGGCAATTGCTATAACAATATATTGTTTGTTTTTTTTAAATTATAAAATATATGATGCTATAAAGAGTATAGAGGTTTTTTTGGGACACCCTATATATATAGCTATATATATCAGTGGCGTGCAGTGGGTGTGTCCATAGGATAAGCAGTACCTGCAAATATATATATATATATATATATATATATATATTATAATATAATAATATATATATTTTTTTTTTGTTTCAAAGAATGACCGCTCATGGCCACCAAAAGAAAGGTGGATAGCAGAGCGAACACAGAACGAAGAGTATGGAACAACTAACGGAAATGAACAATAGACGGGGGGGGAGGAGGAGGAGGTGGGGGAAAAGCAAAAAGATCATAGTGGGGTCACAGCCGGTAAAGAAGTCGGGAGCGAAAGAGGAAGGAGAACAACCCGGTTATCGAAAAGTAGGAACCTTCAGACAGAAGAGCGCCAAGCCTATCACAAAGCCCAACGTTCTCCAAAAAGGGAAAATACTCTGCGCGCAGCGCAGAGTAAAGCGGACACTCCACCAGAAGGTGGGCAACTGTAAGGAGGACGTCACAATTGGGACATCGGGGCACCCGATCCCCGGCCATCAAATAGCCATGGGTCAGGTGGGTGTGGCCAATACGGAGGCGGGCCAGAGCCCCTCCTTATGGCGCGACCGATGGAAGGAAGAGGCCCAACATCCCAACTTGGGTTTAATCTTGCAGTTTGTTGTCCGTAGCGCCATCCCAGCGACTCTGCCACCGGGAGCGCAAAAACCTACGGAAGCCAGGGATATAATCAGAAAAAGGGAGGGACACAGGTGAAACCTGCAGTCGGCACGCGGAACGGGCAGCTCGATCGGCAGCCTCATTTCCAGCCACGTTAACATGTGCTGGGACCCAGCAAAATACCACCTCCTTGCCACCGAAAGCGACAAGAGTATGGTACAGTAGCTGGATTCGTCGGACCAGCGGGTGGACAGAGTCAAAACACTCCAGGCCATCCAGGGCACTGCGGGAATCCGAATGGATGACGAACGACCCATCCGGATGCTCCCGCACCACCTCCAGAGCGCTCAGAATGGCATAGAGCTCCGCCGTAAAAACGGAAGCCTCATCAGGGAGACGGGTACATCGGGGAGCAAGGACAGACGACTGGGGAACAGCCGCGGATCCAACGCCCCCCGACGACCTCGAACCATCCGTGAAGATCGCAACACATGCAGAGTGACACGCCGCATGCTGAAGGAAAAGAGACCGAAGCAAGGCAGAGTCCGACTCGGTCTTGCGAACGGGGCGCAACGCCCTACAGCACGCAACAGGGGTGCTCTCCCAAGGTGCAACACCACTGAAAGAGACCGGTATAACGGATGGAGGGGGAGTGCCCATACCATCGAGGAGGGAGGTCACCGTGTCGGTGAAATACCAACCCCCATCCCGGCAGAACGCCCTCTCAACCACCTGGAACAGAGGAGAGGTGGGAAGACGGAGGATCCGGAGATAGTGTTTAGCAACGAGGAACGACCTCCGATCCTCCAAGGGAGGGATGTCGCACTCCACCTGCAGACTATCAACCGGAGAGGAGCGGAAGGCGCCAGATGACATGCGCAGTCCTCTAGAGAGGACCGGATCCAGTATCCGAAGGGCCGTGCGGGAGGCGGAGCCATACACCACACTCCCATAGTCTAATTTGGACTGTACCAGGGACACGTACAAACGGAGGAGCGTCCGCCTATCCGCGCCCCATGTAGTATGCGACAGATGCCCCAGCAAATCCAGGGTACGTCTCGCGGACTCGCGCAGCCGGCGAAGGTGGGGAACCCAGCTCAAACGGCTGTCGAAAACCATACCCAAGAAGAGTACTGATGAAACGAGGGCCAGAGGCTGACCCCCGAGTGTAAGGTTAAAGGCCGGGATGGCGCCGGATCCCCGTCTCCTCGACGGAAGGAAGGCCACACACGAAGTCTTCGGAGAAGACAATGTAAGGCCCACCGACGACGCCCAGCGTTCAACCCGATTGACCGCGAGTTGGACTTGCCTCTCCACGAGGGGGGGACTCGTCCCCGCGGCATAGACAGCCAGATCATCTGCATAGATGGAACAGCGCACCGAGGGCGGAAGAGCTCCCGGTAGCGCAGACATAACTAGGTTGAAGCATGAGACGCTCAACACACACCCCTGGGGCACCCCCTCCTCCTGAACATACAGGGCAGATAGGGCCGCCCCATTACGGACGCGGAAAGTGCGACGGCAGAGGAAGTTGCGAAGAAACGTGGGCAAAAAGCCCACAAAACCAAGAGACTTCAAACGGTCCATGACCACTCCCCGACGGGTCGTGTCATAGGCCTTTTGGACGTCAAAAAAGACGGCCAGAACAAGATTCCGGCGGGAAAATGCCTCCCGTACATCATGGCCAAGGAGGAGAAGGGGGTCCAGAGTACCCCGAAATCGACGAAAACCATACTGGGTCGGGGGGCCCATAACCCAAGCGACTCCAGTGTAAAGGAAAGTCGGACGGCCACCATCTTTTCGAGGAGCTTGCATAAGCAGCTCGTCAAAGCAATAGGCCGATAGCTCGCCACCTCCGCCGGATCCTTCCCCGGCTTAGGTATCGGGACCACAATCGCCTCCCTCCAACGGGAAGGGAACGACCCCTCAACCCACATCCGGTTGAAAAGATCCAGCAAGAAGTGCAGGGCCATCGGGTGCAGATTCCGAAGAAAGTCATACGGAATGTCATCAGGGCCAGGAGCGGAAGAACGACGGGTTGCCAAGCAGCCCGAAGTTCCCGCATCGGAAAGAGATGGTTATAGGGCTCGTTCCCAGGGGGCGGGAACGTGACCTCCGATAAAGGGCGATCGCAGCGAAGGCGAACGGGAAACCGCAGCAAAAGCACCGGCCAGCCGATCAGCCACAGCAGCAGGATCCGAAAGGAAGCCGTCCCCGTCCCGAAGGACAGGGCGACTAGCAGGGACGGCCTCCCCTCGATACTACGTACCTTCCGCCACACAGCAGCAGAAGGGGTAGATGAGGAGATGCCGGACACAAAAGCACGCCAAGAGGCCCGACGGGCCAACTTGAGAGTCCGGCGGGCGAAAGCCTTCGCCCGCCGCATCTCAATCAAGTGGCCCGCGCGCCGGGTGCGGTGGAAGCGGCGCGTTGCCCTCTTCCTCTCGCACACCGCCTGGTGACATGCTGGAGTCCACCACGGGACGCTACGAGTCCGCGGGTTACCGGAAGAACGAGGAATACAGTCTCCGCGACGCCCATCACCACCCGCTCGAAGAACTCCAAGCTCTCATCCACGAGCCAAAGCTCAACACCGAACGGACAATGACGGAACGAGCTCTGAAAGATGGCCAGTCAGCCCGCGCAAGGCACCACCTCGGTCGAGACGAAACGCCCGGCTGCGGACCGACCGGCTCAAGACAGACTGGGTAATGATCACTGCCATAAGAGTCCCCCAACACCTTCCACGAAAAATCGAGTAAGGCATCGAGGGACACCAAGGAGAGATCAATACAGGTAAATGAACCCGTGGGTTCGTGGAAGTAAGTAGGTTCACCGGAATTGAGACACGCAAAGGAAAGTTCCTCCATTAAGGAGAGTAAAATCCCAGCAACATTAGTCGACCGAACATCTCCCCAAGCCGGGTCGCGACTGTTAAAGTCCCCGAGGAGGAGAAACGGTCGGGGTAGTTGCAGCACCAATTCGCGAACCGCGTCGCGAGAAGGAGGGTCATGAGGAGGAATATAAACCGAGCAGGCAGTGTACTGGCGATCTAAAAAGAGCCGCACAGCCACAGCCTGCAAGGAAGTGCGAAGAGGCACACCACGCGATGGTAACGAATGATGCACGTAAATCGCCGCACCCCGCCGGCGTGTGCGCTCATCCGGGGTGCAAGGGAAACCAACATAGCCAGAGAGACGAGGGAGTCCCCGCGCAGCCAGGATAGTCTCCTGGAGACAAACACAGGAAGGCCGCTCGCTCTCCAGCAGGGAGGCAAGGTTCTCCCAGTTAGCTAAAAGCCCCCTACAGTTCCAATGCAAGATGGAACTGTAAGGGGAAGCGGCATTATAAGAGGCAGAGAAAACAGCGAAATAGCCACGGACCAAGCTGAGCAGCAAACTCAACGGTCCGTAACCAGGGACGGAATCGGTTTCCCCGACTCACCCAGAACTGGGGGGGTAGGGGCCACCGACTCCGCATCTGCTGCACCCGTAGTAGGACGAGAAGTGGAGAGTAGAACAGGGAGGTCAGAGGGGGGCTCTCCCGGCGGGGGGAGAGACGACGAGTCGGGCCCAGCCGAAACCCCCAACTCCCCACAAGAGGGGGACCGGGGGGAACCAGCTGTTCGAGGGCTCGTCAAACCAGACAAGCACTGACGGGGGGGAGAGGAAAGGTCGACCACAAGTGGGAGAGGTAGATCCAGGGAGAGACCCGACCACTCTCAGCAGGAGCCGGAGAGAGAGAGACTCCATGAAGGAGGGCCAGGCCCCTCTCGACCGGGTCTATCATGGGAACAGAGTCAGTAATCGAGGGTGTCATGGGGCAATGCACCTCGACCGACACCCGGACACTGGTCGGGGCACCGGGAGGTGACGCCCACCAGCGCTCCGTATAGGGGGGGGGGAAGTCCCGAGCGGATCAGGAACAGCGCGCCGCTTCCCCTCCGGTGAAGACGGGGAAGAAGGGGAAGCAAGGCGAGCAGCATCAGGGTCGGGTCGGAAGGACTCCGACCACGGCGACGCTTCCTCCTCTCCTTCGGGGCATCCCCCTCCCCACCCGAGAGACGAGTAGGCAAGGATCCAGACCCCAAGGCCGGAGGGGGAGAAGGGGCACTTGTAGGCAGGGAGCAGATGGGATGTCAGAAAGTGAGACAGAGGAACAAGAAGGACCCGCGGCGCCAGGAGGACCACCAACCCCCGGGACTTCCAGGGGGGGCACCACTCCAGTAGACGCCGGGGTAGCACGGGAGGGGCCCGAGGCCCGCCAGGGCCAAGAGCCGCAGCGTAGGACAACCCCGCCGCGGCTCCCGGTCACGGATCTTATCGCGCGCCTCCCGCGCACTAAGGAATTCGGTAGTCCTTAAGGACCGCACCTCAAATTCAAACTTGAAAACGGGACAGTCCCGGGAAGAGGAAGGGTGGGCCCCCGAACAGTTTGAGCAACGCGGGGGCTTCGTGCACGGGTAGGGTGCGCAGGCCCACCGCAGCGGACACATAGCTTACCCTCACGGCGGCACGCAGAGCTAACATGGCCGAACCGGTTGCAGCCAAAGCAGCGAACCGGGTCAGGCACATATGGTCGCACCGAAAACTCACACGACCGGCGATCACCCATGCCCCAGAAACCTGGGCCGGAGGCACAAGGGAGTCAAAGGTCAGGAGCAGACGAGCGGACGGGGTAAGAGCACCATCCCGGCGCGACGAAAGGGGAAGACCTTCGTTACCCCTGGGGGCAAGATCCTCCTGCAACTCGCCAACCGGGATTGACAGCAGACGGGAAGCGAAATGTGCCTTGACAGCTATTCAATTGCGGATGGGAGTCACAGAAAACTCTGCACCAGACATCCTGCAACTGTAGAGGGACCCAGTCACCCCGAAGAACGGGACTTCAAAAGAAGAGACCCATCCCTCAGAGGGCGGATATCATAACGACAGGGAACCCCTATCGTCTTAAGGCGCTGAAACACCCGTTCCGAGTTGCCCGGAAGGGAGCCAGCGGAAGGGCGGAGAACAAGGAACCTGTCCACTGGACAGAAATTGACAGCAGAGACAGGTCCATGTGTAACGGAACCGAGAGTGGGCGAGAGAAACAAGGACGCGAAGACCCGCCCTACGGCCACCACGAGTCCGGCCACGAGAGCCAGACACCGCCAGAGGAAGAGAGGGGGCCATACGGCTTGAGGGTCAATCCAGCGAGGCAGGAGGCCGCTGAACGACCAGAAGTAGTAGTCTGATCCAAATCCAAGGGCGGCCAGAGTTCGTCAACAAGAGGGGAGTGAAGTTTAGTAATAGAACCATAAACAGTATTTTTACAAAAAACGGCAGCTCGGACCCAAGCGATGCACCAGCCGCCGCTGCATCCTTCAAAGCGCAGGCCCCAACGTCCCGGGTAGCCCGCCCCCAACCTAACTGTCGTTTAAAAACAGCCGATTGGCATACGGAGATTTGTCCGTTCAGGGCCAAGCAAAGACCCAATCCAGACGCAGCAGCGGTCCGGGCGCCCAAACGTCCCGGAGCACGGCTCAGCCACGGAGCGATGCCCCCCGGCGGGTGCACCTGATGACCCAAGACTGCAAATACAAAACAGAGGGGGGGGGGGATACTACGATTGACAGAGGCACAGGACCGAGTCAAGACCAAAGAAATTCGGAGAAACGGAAAAAAGGGGGAGCAAAAAGAAAAGAAAAGGGGGGGAGGAAAAAAAAAAAAAAAACGCAACTAGGTAAACTCTTCGCCCACACCCCGCGAGGAGTTGAGGAACCTCAACAACCACGAGTGTACGAGCCCCCTCGGCCGGCAAGCCGGAGTACCTAATCGAGGGGTATATATATACTATATATATATATATATATATATATATATATATCCCGCAAGGTGGTTCTAAGCTCGTGCTCTTGAGTGCTCGTTTGTACGTGCTTCTCTCCTGGAGGTTTCACGTGCGCCCTCCCGGCCCTAGCACCCAAGGATGATGGGGCTCGACCCTGCAGTCCTTGGTCTTTTTCCACTTCGATGTCCCTCCACCCTTTCTTTTCCTCTGTCTTTCCTCTCACTTTTTCTTGGTTTTTCCGCCGATATATGCCCTTTAAATAGAGGCGAATCGGTTCTTCCCGAACTTAAAAAAAAAAAAATATATATATATATATATATATATATATATATATATGCTGCAAACCCACAAGGAAAAATAAAAACGATTCCAAGGCCTTTCGTGTATTCAGAGCTACACCTCGTCATGGAGGTAGCTCTGAATACACGAAAGGCCTTGGAATCGTTATTCTTTTTCCTTGTGGGTTTGCAGCATTCAATCATTTCACGTGTTTAATTGTGAAATTCATCCCATATATATATATTTATTTTTTTTTTCGTGATAAAGATGGTAGAGCGCGCGGATGAGCATCGCTGTGCCGCGGGAAGGCAACCATCTTGCCTGAGAAGTTCAAATCGTAAGGCAAAAACTTATCACCACTCGAGTGGCATTGTGCACTCACCAAAGGCGCACCACTCAAGTGGCGATGGGCAATTAAAAGTTTAAAATTAATTTATTTCAATACTACAGAATCAAGAGAGCTCAAACTGGCATGAAAAGGTGTTACACCTACAAATGTACAGTTCACACTATCTCTCTCAACATCAAATACAATCAACGAAACACCATTCTAGTCTTCCACCAATCACATTCTCAATCCTCATTTTGTAAGAATGAAGATTACATCCCTACCTTCCTCCTCCACCGCCGCCGCCGCCGCCGCCGCCGCCTCCGCCTCCACCACCAGGTACCCCAACCCCTCCCCCACCTCCGGGGCCTCCCATGCCTGGGCCAGGGCCAGGACCAGGAGCTGGACCAGGTCCACCAGCTACGTGAGGACCAGGGTGTGGATACTCATGTGGGTAATTTCCATAGTGACCGTAAGATGCATCGTATGGATAGCGTCGCTCTTCCCTGTAATGAGAAAATTATTCACTTTTATTCACAAGTCTGCAATTAATCAAAAATTTTGTCTCATCTTCATTCATTCACATTTCTCCTTCCAAATGAAAGGTTTGCATAAATTAAACGAACATAACTAATAAACAACAGTGTATCCCACTTTTATGGGCACTCGCCCTTAGCCACCTCCTTTCAAAAAAAAAAAAAAAGTACACAGGTTAAAAAATAAAAATCTAAACCAATATCAATTTTAATATTCTACAGATCTACAGAAGCTAAGGCTAACAAAAACCCAAAGATCCACTCTAAGGTTAGCCCGAGAGAAAGGAAAGAGTAGGGGGTTAAGAGAAGAGAATAAGGGGTTAAGTAAATAGCAACACCTATCACTCGTGGGTTAACATTCATTCAGAAAAAGAGAAAAAAGACATCATCCGCCAGCCACTGCCGACAAGTCGAAAAAATAGTCGAAGAGAATAGGAAAGGGATGAAAGATGAAAAAAAGTAAAATAAGAACGCTTACAAACGATGCAAACACAGTCTTAACTAACTGTCATACCATGCAAACTACAGACATGCAAGCAAGCAGAGGATAAAAAAAAGAGAAAGAAAAAAGTAGGTAAAGTTAAACAAAAAATGGGTTAGTTTACGCAACGAGCTACATCTACGTTCGTGTTCGTCTAATTTTTTTTTTTATTAATTCTTTGCTGGCATTATCGTCAACCGACTCATCCTCGACCACCACCACCACCACCAGAGCTCCTGTTGCTAATTGTTTTTTTTTTTATTTTAAACAACTAATATTTTTAAAATGCCTATCTAGATGGTTCTTAAACATATTAACGCTGGTAGAGTTCACGACGAGCGCGGGAAGATTATTTCATTTATCAATTACTTTAAACGTAAAGAAGTTTTTAGCGATATTAGTAATGAAACGTCTGCCACGCAACTTAAATCCGTTATTACGAGTATTGCTATTATCGAAAGTGAACAGTTTGTCAAAATTTACGTTATCGATGTTATTAACGATTTTGAAAACTTCAATAAGCTCCCCCCTTAATCTCCTAGTTTCGAGTGAATGCAAGTCTAACTCTCTAATCCTATTTTCATAAGGCTTGTTGCGCAATGACGGAATTAGTTTCGTGGCACGACGCTGAACCCTTTCTAACCTATCAATATTCTCACGCAAATACGGGCACCAAAACTGAACGGCATATTCTAAATGAGGCCTGACTAGGGACTTGTAAAGGGGCAATATAATATCCTTCGATTTAAATTCGAAATTACGCGCTATGAAGCCTAACATCCTATTAGCTTTTGCGCAAGACTCCAGGGACTGGTTCCTAACTTTTAAATCCTTAGATACGCGTACGCCTAAATCTACTTCCTCGTCAACGCTCGCTAACTTTCTATCATCCATGGTGTACGTGTAATTATTGTTACGAGAACCTACATGCAAAACTTTACATTTGTCTACGTTAAATTGTATCTGCCACTTATCCGTCCATTCCATAATCCTATTTACATCGTCTTGGAGCCTATTTCTATCGTCCTCGTTAACAACCTTACCGCCTATTTTAGTATCATCCGCAAATTTTGACACGTTACTAGTTAATCCTACATCTATGTTGTTAATGTAAATTACGAATAGCAATGGGCCTAACACTGAACCCTGTGGGACACCGCTACCTACATCCAACGACCCTCTTTGTCTCCTAGCACGAAGCCATTCCTCTAACCAGTTAGCTACCTGACAGCGTATACCGTGCGCTTTAACCTTCGCAATTAATCTTCTATGCGGAACTGTATCGAACGCCTTTTTAAAATCTAAATAAATAACGTCAGCCGCTCTATGCCTATCGTATTCGCGCACTATTTCGTTATAAAATTTTAACAAATTAGTTAAACAAGATCTATGGCGTCGAAACCCATGCTGACTACTATTAATCAAATCTCTACTTTCTAAGTGATCGATGATACCATCCCTAACTACGGATTCCAAAAGTTTACCTACAATTGACGTTAAGTTAATGGGTCTATAATTACTAGGTACCGTGCGGTCGCCTTTTTGAAAAATGGGCGTGACGTTAGCTAATTTGAAGTCTTCAGGAATAATCCCCGTTTCGAGTGACTGATTAAAAATCTTCGTTAAGGGGCCTACGATAACGTCTTTCAAATCTTTCAAATGTCTGGGATAAAAAGCGTCAGGGCCTGGAGCCTTGCTAACTTTTAGCCTATCGATATAATGTGCAATCTCACCTTCGTAAACAGTTATTTCATCCAAAATAGTCTCGCTACTAAATGGAACGATATCGTCCACGTCGGGGACATTATTTACGTCTTCTACGGTAAAAACTGTCGCAAAAAAGTTATTGAAAATACCCGCCATCGCCTGAGCATCAGAAGCCAAAGCGCCGTTAACATCCACTAGAGGGCCTATGTCATCTTTTATCGGCTTACGATTATTAACGTATTCAAAAAACTTTTTTGGATTATGTTTACTATCCGCAGCTATAAGTATCTCTAAATTACGCTTAGCATTCCTAACTGATCTTTTAACCTAACGTCTAAGCTCGATATATCTATTAAAGTTAGCTGCCGTGCCATTGCGCTTATTAAGTCTATACGCTCTGTTACGCTCGTTTATGAACTCGCCTATTTCCCTAGTCCACCACTTCGGCCTACGAGGAATAAACTCCCTTTCAATATTCATAAAACTTTCTTTAAACGCCTCCCAATGCAAATTTCTGTCATTACCCATAAATAAGTTATCCCAGTCCGCTACTCTCATCCTATCCGCAAAACTATCAAAATTAGCCCTACGAAAATCAGGGACTTCTATTACGTTACTATCCTTAGTGTTTTCTATCGATAACTTAAACCTAAGAATTTGATGATCACTACATCCTAAACTCTCGACTATATTTTCGCCGTTCGTCATCACCAAATCTAAAATATTGTCACCGCGCGTTGGTTCGGTAACCATCTGTCGTAAAAAATTATCCTCCATGAACTCAATCAATCTCAAACCCTCCTCATTACCAGTAAAAGTATCGTAATTAACATTAGGGCAGTTAAAGTCTCCGACAATTATACTATTCCGATTGTCAATAAAGTTACCAAGAAGTGAGTAAAATCTAATATCGGTGTCGAAGGGTTGAACGGGAGGTCTATAAACAACAACAAAATTAAAACTAATACTACGCGCCCTAACTTCAACGCATATCGCATTAATTGCTGCCGGAAAATCTATCTTAACCTCGACAGCCCTAAGGGAATTACGAATGTACAGCAAAACGCCGCCACCAAACCTATGTAACCTATCATTACTAAAGAGTTTAAAACCTGGTATATCAAGTTCCCCCAACAAGTCCCGAGTCACCGTATTTAACCACGTTTCAGTGATAGCAACTATATCGTAGTTGCCGGAATAAATTATCGCCTTAAATTCGTTTAATTTATTTCTAATACTACGCGCGTTACGATAAAAGATGTTTAAGTTACTTTTTACCACGGGCCGGCGTTCCCCGGACCCACAACGTTTAAAGAAGGCTTCGACCTATACAGCTTTCGCACGTTTTCGTCTATTAACCTACCTAGCCTAGCATTACCCATTTCATTAAAATGCACCCAATCTTTTGTAAAAAGGCTAGGATCACTGAATTCGGACCACAGCTTTACGAAGGGTACATTTTCCTCAGCACAAATCTCTCTCAATTTATTATTCAAAAATAGTTTTTTTGACGTAATCCTAAGACCCAACCCGTGCCTAGGGGTAATACCTAGAACTAAAGACCTATCTGACCTCGCCTTCAGGGACCTCATTAACCCCTCTCTCTCCAAAAGGTCAGGCACTCTCGTATCGGGCCTATACGAGTCGTTGCCTCCTACCATCGTCACCAACATCGAGTGACGGGAAGCAACGTCAATCCTATCCACTTCGTCTAACTCTGTCAACCCTGGCCCCTGGGAGACAGACCCTGCTCCTCTTGGTTGGATGCCGTTCAACGAACTCTTTGTCCATGTGGCGCACTAAAGAGTCCCCAATTAAAATAGTTTCCCCCTCATTCACGTCCCTTTCCAAATGGGCGAAAGGGTTCAAAACCTCGATAGGGAGGGGATTCCTATCACCTAACGTACGCGGCCTAGCTCCGCCCTTAACTTCTCTAAATCCTCCCCATCTACTACTCTCGGACCAACCTTAACCCCTTCCTCAACTCTATCCAACCTTCCCGACAAGCTACCTAAACTAGAAACTAGGTTACACACCTCACCCTTCAAATTACTAACGTCTTCAACGTTAGTATTGGTTCGGCTTTCGTCAACCGTAGCCCTACCCCTGCCCTCATCAAGCGTTACAAATCTTTCGGTTACCTCACATACACTGCATTTTATGTCAACTATTTTTTCCTCCATTAACTCGCAAAAGAAACAAACTGATCTCTCGGTAATCGCCATAGGACCGCCGTTATAATCTTTAAATTCCGAATACCACCAGTTTACCCTACACCTAGCACACGACGCTTTCTGCGACGGCATCGCGCGTTAAAAATGAGTTTATAACCGTCACAAGTTCAAGTTAAATTAAGCTGGCACGCTATGAAAACTTCTAAATCGCTAAATGTTTATTTTTTACCCCTTCCTCAGTCACTCCAATAATTACACATGCCTGTGACGGTTTTGTTGTCCGAAATATTTTATCACTTATATAATAATTTTTGTATGCTGATTCCAAAAATAATATTCATTTTTCGCTACTATGTACAGATTTTTCACAAAATGTCATATATTACACAAGTAATTAATTTTCATTAAATTTTGACTAAAAACTACTGCCTATAAATGCTTGGTTTCACCAAGCCATCAAAGAAATGGAGAGGAGATATCAGGGAAGGTGGGACATTAGCATGATGGCTGATTACTGCTGGATGTTGAAATGGGATACTCCAGAATTACACAAAAGAAAAGGAACAGCGCATACATTTGAAACTAAAAGGCATAGATCTCAAGAAAACTCGGGACAAATAAAGATGAATATGTAATTGACATTAATAGTCTTCTTTTTTAAAGTTGCTTGCATTTGTAATTAGTACAACAAAGCGAAATAGGTACCTAATGTAAATTGAAATAATATTTATTTATGTTATTTTTTCCCTTCCAGTTTGCAGAAAATCCTTGTGAGATAGAAAAAATGGACACCTTATTCAAAATGAGCATAGTTGAATTATATAAAATGAGTTATTAGTAAGAAAACAAGTCTCACAAAGTTCTCATTTGCAGGCCTGTGTTATTAGACAACTTTTAGAAAAAACTGTGACTACATTCCAAGTCATCCCATTTTACTGAACCATTTATTATGCAATTAATCTAAAAACAAAGTTAAATATTCATCAAATTTATCTATGAATAATGTTTAAATTTTTTATTCACATCTCGGCTATCAGTAGAATATCAAAAGAACCGTGTATACATAATACTACCACATCTATGAAGCAAAGAATCTATAACCATATCGTTGATAATTATAATTCTTCCAGCAAATTAACTTACCAGGGTTCAGGCCTCATCCTTTTCATTGGTGGTGACATATCGTGTCTTACAGGAGAATATCTTTCTCTTGGTCTTCCATATTCTCTTCCATAATCTCTTCGAGAATTTCCTCTGTCTCTGCCACCCCATCCTTCACGACTCCTAAATTAAGAAAATAACTGCTTATACGCTGCTCTAATGCCAGTAAAGTCATGATTATATTTATTGTATGGAAAATACTTATACACTTTAATAATCAATCAACAAAGAGCATCCCAAGTGATTGCCTATTTTTATTTTTTTAATAAGTAATCATTCCCAATTCACTCATAAATATAGTTATGTCTTGGTATTTTTACCTGTCTCCCCAGTCATCTCTCCGCCTGTTGTCTTCCCTGCGATCTCTTCCTCCAGCACCACCACCAACTCCATAATCTGATCTTTCACCTCTAAATTTGTCCCTTCTACGACGTTCAAATTCATCATCGCTGTCTCCCATTTTTATTGGGCTCTACAATAAAAATTAAAAAGTATGAAGAATTTGAGTATATTTGGTAACATGATGTAACCTGTCTAAATTCCAAGGAATATTTTGTTGGGAAGGATTTTAATTCAAAATCATTCACATAAGAGAGAATCTGCATTAAGTCTATTTTTATTTTGGTATATTAACCTACATGTATGAAGATGGCTGAGAGGTTAGCAGACTTAGCATTCTGGTCTCCATTAAATATTAATTTTCTCAAAGTGCCATTTGACTACTACAGCAAGTTGGTTAGAGAAATAGGCCTCTCAGCCACTACTTCACTTACCTGTGGGTAAATCCAGGTTAAATAGACAGATAAACAACATGGTCATGTCTTCAATTTGCATAAAACTTGGTCTGGGGGCATTTTTTAGTGAAAAACATTTCCCAATTTTTTTGAAAAATCGGTCAAATAGGTCAAAATTTAGGGTCAGGTCAAATTTTGGCCAAATTGTGACCTAAGAATTTTTTAAATCCCTATATCTCGGCTTCTAATTGTCGTACCTTAATAAACTTTATGTGGATGGAAGCGGAATGAGCTCTAGTTTCCAAAAATGGTACTTTCATTTGGATAATTTAATAAAAACACACTTAATTTTGAAAAAACAAAACATTTCAGGATTTGACATTGAAGGGATCAATTTTTTTAAAAATTTTATTGAAGAAAAAATGTTGCCTGAGCAAAGATCTACCATAATCAGCAATAAAAAGTTAGCTTATAGGCCATTACATAGCTTAAAACTTAATTTTATTAATGCTGGCTTTCTTCATTTTTTATTTTTCTATTTTCAGATTTTAATAACTATATATTGAAAGATACAGGTGTACCTAAATATCTACCTAAATAACTAAAAAATGCCAAAAAATAAGAAATTATATTGTTGTGATCCTTTAAAAAACAAAAGAATTTTCAATAATATTAAAAAAGTTACAGAACTTATGGCTTCTGTAAGTTATGGAGTTCTTCAAAAGGATCAGCTATTGTGTAGCAATTGCTACACCTTAATAAGAAGTCAACCTGGAATACTGGAATCTATACCAGCACCAGCAGAAGAGGCTGTACCGCTACAAGAAAGTTCTTGTAGCGGTACAGCCTCTTCTGCTGGTGCTGGTACAGATTCCAGTATTCCAGGTTGACTTCTTATTAAGGTGTAGCAATTGCTACACAATAGCTGATACTTTTGAAAAACTCCATAACTTACAGAAGCGATAAGTTTCGTAACTTTTTTAATATTATTGAAAATTCTTTTTTATGTTTTTTTAAAGGATCACACCAATATAATTTCTTATTTTTTGGCATTTAAGTTATTTAGGTAGATATTTAGGTACACCTGTATCTTTCAATATATAGTTATTAAAATCTGAAAATAGAAAACTAAAAAATGAAGAAAGCCAGCATTAATAAAATTAAGTTTTAAGCTATATAATGGCCTATAAGCTAACTTTTTATTGCTGATTATGGTAGATCATTGCTCAGGCAACATTTTTTCTTCAATAAAATTTTTTTTAAAATTGATCCCTTCAATGTCAAATCCTGAAATTTTTGTTTTTTCAAAATTAAGTGTTTTTTTATTAAATTATCCAAATGAAAGTACCATTTTTGGAAACTAGAGCTCATTCCACTTCCATCCATATAAAGTTTATTAAGCTACGACAATTAGAAGCTGAGATATAGGGATTTAAAAAATTCTTAGGTCACGATTTGGCCAAAATTTGACCTGACACTAAATTTTGACCTATTTGACTGATTTTCAAGAAAAATTTGGGAATTTGTTTTTCTCACTAAAAAACATCCTCAGACCAAGTTTCATGAATATTGAAGATGTATTAGTGTTATATCAGCACTTCTACCTGTCTATTTATCCTGGATTTACCCCTAAGTTAGTTTTTGTCAAATCAACCCAAATCAACTGAATCCAGTTAGGCCTAAATTAATATTAATGACCCAAGTTAACCCATGTTAGGCATTGGGTCATTTCACATCAGAGCACTGTCTCCCACCTCCAATCTTTATGAAATCTGTAAGTACCACAGAACAAAATGCCAAATAGAAGGTATGTGGGTCATAGAGGTTTTGAATTATTGTTCATTAAAGATTTGACCTTTAGGGGACCATTCCTTAGGGGTCAAATTCAATATTATAAATTTTAACTCCCTTATTTTGGAGCTATAGATTAAGATATTAATGGAAAGCTCCTTCAGCCCCTTCTAACCATGCAAGGAAAAATACAATACAATATTCCCATTAATTAACAAATCTGAGCTTTGTATAACCAGAATTGTTCCACAAAGTTGCTTCTTTCTTTTTTTATACGTAAATGAACTTTCTGATATACGGTAACGCTCATAATCACTAAATTTATATCAAAGACAAAGGAATTATATTTAGTTGTTAATGATTAGGATAAGTTCCAGAAAAATGGCTGTTCAGAGTACGCTTGGTATAGCTGTAAATGAACAGTATGGAGGAGGAAACAATACATCTCATGGGCTAAATGAGGAGGAGAATGACTTTAGGACAGTGTATGGTTAGTGGTTACCAATGGACACTGGCAGAAATACCTCCACAGATACACCCAATGCAACAACATATTTTAGTCATTCTGCGTCAAATCAATCAAATTTGACAAAGAATTTGCAACCTCACTTCATTTTCATGAAACTTAGTACACTAAGACCTTATGGAAGGTTGAAGGGTGATTCTTCCAGCATTTGGAAGCTCTTGTATAGATGAACCCACTGACCTACAATTTGGAATTCTATCATGTCTCAATGGTACCTACAATTTGGAATTCTATCATGTCTCAATGGTACCTACAATTTGGAATTCTATCATGTCTCAATGGTACCTACAATTTGGAATTCTATCATGTCTCAATGGTACCTACAATTTGCCAAATTTCATCAAAATCAAAAGGTAGGTAGTTAAAAAAGAAAAAAAAATATGAAATGGCCCTAACTTATTGTAATATTAGATTGAATCAGATTAGGGCCCATCGAGCCAGTTAGAACACAGTAAAATTCCAGATGCAGCCATAGCTTGGTAATAACATTAAATTTTGTTAGGCTAGAATAGGTTGGGTTAGTAATTAGGGCCTATGGACTCTTGTCTCAATCTAGATTCTGGAATTTTATCAAAAACAGAGCCGAGATGGTCCAAGTGTCAAAATGACCTGTAACCTACAAGTTTAGCTCATTTGCAAAATTTTATAGTCATTACAGTGAGAATCTATATTGATCATCTTGCAGGCTTAAAAAGTCTGCATAAATTTTTTTTCTTTTTATTTTATAACTGAAGATTCTCTAATGTAGACCAAGATCTTAGTTTCTGCCAACTTCTATAAACTGCATTACATTTGAACAATATGAAGCCACGCAGGGCCTATTGAGGTTTTTCAAGTCAGATAAGCAGCCTATGAAAGCTACATTTTATAAGAGAATTTTGCAAAAATTCAATTTCCAGTCAGGTAGCTAATTAATTATCAAAAAACTATTTATGAAACAACTGATGTACCGTAGACTACATTACTCATCTTAACTATTATTATTTACAAACACTTTCATTCATAAAATCATCTCTGTTTCTTAAGATTATTGTCCACTGGGCAAGTTTTACTTGTGCTAAAATTGAAGTTTCAGTAAAATTCCAGAATTCTGATGCAGTTCAGAGTCCATAATCAGAGTCATAATTACTAACCTAACCTAACAATATATTACCAAGCTATTATGAATTGTCTCCAAACTGTCTAAATTCTGGAATTTCGCTGAAATTTGACTGAAATTAACATGAGAATCCAGATAATCCATAAGAGCTTGGTAATATCGTAAATTAGTTTAGGTTAGTAATTATAGCCTATGGACTGTCTCTGAACTGAATCTGGATTCTTGAATTTTATCAAGATTTTTTTTTTCCAAAGACCATTAGATTAGTGCAAGAATGAAATAGACTATTATGAATGAGAATTTTTCATATTGTGCAAGTAAACTTTTACAATTTGGAAAACAAGATTTTCCCAAAATGCAACTGCTGGCATGGTTGGAGCCAAAATATTTCTGCCAAAATTAAAATCCTCTATTCACTGAAAGTGAAATAGTGGGGTAACATCCCATGGTTACTCATACATGGGTCATTCCACATCAGGTGGACCAATTTTGGAAAAGTGCCCCACCTCACCATGTCAGATTTTGTTCTAACTTTGCTCACAGATTCCTTTAAGCCTTAAAGGAAGTTCTACAGTGTTAGTTCCATATCTCTTGTGGTTCTGTCACTAGGGCTCCAAGAGTATGGGCTACTTTGTCCATCACATTGAGTGCCGAATTATTTGTGCCATTTTTAGCTAGTCAGCATTCCACAGTAACAAATCCTTCTGCTCTGAAAATTTGCTCCGAGGGCCAAAATTTACTGTAGATTTCAAAACTCACATTACTAGAGCTCTAGGAAGTATAGATTTTCCATAAAATATCCCCAAAGTAGGCTTCAAATTACATTTTGATTCCTGGGAAGCCACTTTTAGAAAATTATAGCTCTGGATCTACTTGACTGAGCTTTTGTTAGAAACCAAGAAAGTACTCCCATATGCTACAAAATGCTTCAATCCGGATCTTCCTACCTGTTCTAGTTGCTGAGTTATAAGGCATAAAAAATGGCCAAAATTAATTTATATTACAAAAACGTCCCATCTTTAAAGCTCAAAATGATCATGTGGGACAGCTTGCACCATACTCTAACAAAAACCAATGAAAAGCATGTCCTGAAATACTAGGGCCTTGTTTTTTATTTTGGTATCTTGCTTTTTTGTATGTCTAGAAGAGTTTTGAAATTTTGTTCCATATGATGTTTCTAGCGTTATAATTGTTATTTCATTGGCACAATGTTTTATTTTTCTTTTGTTCTTATTACCAATTATATAGTGCAGGATTAGGTGCTATGTGCTAGGCTATACATAATATTTTTATTTATGTTCAACAACATGTAATACATGACTATTATTGTTTTCAGATCAAAACTGAAAATGGCCGAATCATCAGATACTAGTAGTGTTCATGTGGGAGAACCCATGGAAACAAAGAAAACTGGAAGCTTGTACTATTGGAAATAAAGAGGGAACAAAGTGTCACCTGAAAACATTCCAGAAAATGTGGTTTGAAACTGTTCACAGAGCTGACAGTTCAGGAAAGACAACTACTTTTTCTTCAAACAAGAATAGAAGAAGTCCAATTTAAGGAAGATGCATGCATATGCTTGCACCATAAACAGCTTCTTTTGACCAGATATGAGAGTCTGCAGAAGCACTGTTGCAACCCATTTGAATATCATAAATCAACGTTACCCAAAAATCACTTCGGGCAATTGACATTGCAACAGCTCAACTGTTGAAGGAAGAAACTGGCAAAGACATCAAGCCTGGACAGAAACTTTGTCCTGAAATACAAAGAATCAGTTCAACATCATCAAGTGAATCATTTGATCCACCAGAAGCACAAAAGCAGAAACTAGACACCAGCTGTTCAGCACTTGACATTTCCCCTGTAAAGCCACAAAAAGTGAGCTAGAGAGATTTACCAGGATATGTCAAAAGAAAGACAAGACAAGCACAAGAAGCTATTGGTCAGAAAATGGCAGCTCTTACAGGGATTGATGTGGGTGAAATGGAAGCTAGCACAAGTCAGCAGAGGTGCAGAAATTGTGAAGATTATGAAATACTGTTGGAAGAATTGAAAAGCCAAATGGAATTATCAGACAAAGAAAGGAAACTGCAGATTCTAACTCTGGACCTAACAGCTGGTCTATACAACAAACAGCAGAAAAATTAGGAGTTTCTCTTCAAATGGTTAAAACAGCCAGGAAGTTGAAAGCAGAGTGAGGTATTCTTGCAATACCAGGAAAAAAGAAAAGGAAAAACACTGCCTGAGGTAGTAGTAGTAAAAGTTCAAAAGCTTTATGAAGATGAATTCAGCCAGATGTGCCCAGGGAAGAAAGATTGGGTGTCTGTCAGGATTGATGGAAAAAAGCTTCAAAAACAAAAAAGACTGCTGCTCAGCAATTTGAAAGAAATGTACAGTGCTTACAAAGATCGAAATGGCCCTGAAATTGGCTTCTCTAAGTTCTGTGAACTTCGACCAAAGTGGTGGTTGACAGTTGGTGTAGCAGGGGTACAGTGTGTTTGTGTATGTACAATTCATCAAAATGTGAAACTGATGTTACTGGAGCTGATATTCATGAGGATTACAAAACACCGATGCAAAAATGTGTTTGCAATTTGGAGTCAAAAGACTATGCTACAACAGTGTGAACTGTGCCCTGGAGCACTAGCACTAGAAGATCACCTTTCAGCTATTTTTACAGAACAAGCAGAAATGGATCCACAAGAAATGATTGAATATAAACAATGGGTTCACACTGACAGGGACACCTTGATTATGAAACAGTTGTCAGTAGAGGATTTTATCACAGAAATGACTTCAAAAATTATCTTCCTTTGTGGTCATCATTACGTTTCAAATCACCAAAGTGCTCACCTGAAGTCCCTAAAGGAGGAAATAAAACCTGAAGCAGCAATAATCTTAATGGATTTTGCAGAAAACTATTCTTTTGTGGTACAAGATGCAGTGCAAGGTTTTCACTGGGACAACAGCCAAGCAACACTGCATCCTTTTGTAATGTACCACAAAGTTTCAGATGAAATCAGAAGTGAATGTTTTTGTGTCATCAGTGACTGTCTGAAGCATGATACTGTTGCAGTACATGTCTTTCTGAAAGAAAATCTTGAAGTAATCAAGCACATTCATTACTTCAGTGATGGTGCTGCAGGCCAGTATAAAAACTACAAAAATTTCATGAACCTTTGTTGGCACAGCAAAGATTTTGGTGGGATAACAGCAGAATGGAACTTTTTTGCTACCAGCCATGGAAAATCAGCATGTGATGGTGTAGGGGGCACTGTGAAAAGATTGGCAGCTCGTGCCAGCTTGCAAAGACCAGTAACTGGTCAGATTCTCACACCTACCAATCTCTGAATTTTGCCAAAAAGATGTGCATGGAATTACATTCTTTTTTGTTTCAACTGATGAAATAGAAGCAGAGAGAGAAGCACAGGAAATAAGATTTAATCATGGGCATACAGTAGTTGGAACTCGAGAAAAAAATCATCATTTTGTTCCAGTGAATGACAAACAGATTCAAGTTAGCCGAGTTTCAAGATCTACATGTTATTTTGTGGCCAATGTTGGAATATACAGTGACATTGATCAACGACAGTTGAAACTGCAACCAGGCCAATATGTGGCACGCATTTGATGATGATTTGTGGTGGCTTGGAAACATTTGTGAAGTCTGTGGGGAAGAAAAAGATGCATTAATTACATTTATGCACCCTCATGGGCAGCACAACAGTTTCAGTGGCCATCTAGAAAAGACTTGTTGGATTCCAGAGCAGCAGATCTTGACAACTATTCCTGCTCCTACACCGAGTGCCATGAGAAGAGGTACATACTACCAGGGAATACCTTGTCTACTACAGAAAATTTGTTTGAAAGCTTTGAAAAGGAGTTACACAGTTCTGGATCCAGTTAGAAAGTCGAGGAAAGAGGAGTTGGTGGGTGGGTGGGACCTGTGGCTGGACCTGCACGGCTATCAGGCGTGGCCCCTTCACAATGGGGTTTGCCAATTTCTCAAAAAACTGAAACAGACTCCTTTGTATTAATAAATTATCTTTATCTTTAATAGTTATCAATTAGAGAAATTGACAGTGGCTTAGCCACCATGGACCAACGCAGGAGTGCAAATAAATTAACAAATATAATGCTAGAAACATCACACGGAACAAAATTTCAAAGCTCTACTAGACCTACAAAAAAGCAAGACACCAAAATAAAACACTTAGAGCTTTAATAATGTGTTTCGAAATCTACAGTAAATTTTGACCCTAGGAGCAAATTTTCAGAGCAGAAGGATTTGTTACTGTGGAATGCTGACTAGCTAAAAATGGCACTCAATGTGATGGACAAGTAGCCCATGTTCTTGGAGCCCTAGTGCCAGGAACAACAAGAGATATGGAACTAAAACATTGCAGAACTTCCTTAAAGGAATCTGTGAGCAAAGTTAGAACAAAATCTGACATGGTGAGGTGGGGACCACAGGTCCACTTGACGTAGAATGACCCACATATAGAGTATAATAATTACTCATAGTCATACATATATAGTATAATAATAATGACCAATTTTGGATTATTATATAATTTAGGGTATTATTTCTGAGGTTTAATGTTACTAAATTTAACTACTGGTTCAAACCACATTTTAAATGCTAAGTATTTTTCTGCAAGTTTATGTTATTGTCACAAACCAGTTATCACTTTATTTTAATGTTTTATACCAAGTGCCACAATATCTGATACCTATATTTTTTTTTTTTTTTTTTTTTTTTTACCCCAAGCCTCGTTCATTTTAACCCCTTTTCATAGGGTGAATAAAAATCCACTTTTTTTATATTTCTTGTAATGTTGATTTTGCAAAAAATTTAATGCCATGTCATTTTATGGCCATATTTGTACTGCATTACATGAACCCCTCAGATTGTTTCAACACCAATTAATAATGCTAGCAGAGCAAAGTTTATAGAAATTATTTTTTCACCCCAATTGACTACATAATTTTTTCTGCTCTACTGAGTGAGGTGTGTTATTAAACATCTGTCTGTAGCTCCACTTAACTTCAACATTACTGTATTATTTCTAATCAATTGTATATATTTCTATCCTTAGTATATGAACTGTCATTGTATTAATAATAATAATGTTATATGGACTATAGTCTGCCAATAAACCTTTTCATTTTCATTAAACGTAGGATATGTGGTTGCTGTGTGGCCTTAAAAGTAACATTTAACAAATAAGCAACTTTTCTTTCATGTTAACACCTGTAGTATGATGGGTTAGTCTGCTCCAATCCAGTCAATGTGGTATTCTTACATACCCCTTGCAGACTGGCTCTACAAAAATATATTTAATAATAATTAAGCAGTGGCTCCTTGACTAGCTCTCTCAGTTTAGTAGCTTCACAGGCTGCTTGACCAGTAGCCCTACTCATTTTATAGCCTATTGGTAGCCTGTGGCTGGCTCAACCAACAATGGAATATTTGGAATAGCATCAGGTGGGGTGAGTTGAGACACAATATTGAAAACTTTGTCACACCAATATTAATAAAGTTACAGTATATACTTTGCATTACATACTAAACATGGTCATACAATACTCCAACACCACACACAAATAGAAGTTTCTATCACAACTACTTTTTTAATAAATTAAATTTTAGTAGCAATAACTCAGACTTACTTTGATAGGATGAGTCGAGACATTAGTATTTATGATTGCTTTCATGACTTTAGTCTTTAATCACTTTCTATAGTTTTCAATCAGTAGCTACAGTATTGGTATCATAGCTATTTAATCATATTAATGTTTTATTTTACTTAATATCAAGGAATTACTTGGTTTAAATTAGGTTTTTACACAAATAAATAGCAGACTAAACTTATGGTAACGCTTCAATTTATATCACTAATGCACCTTAGTGTGCTTTAAATATTTCTTAAAATCAACAAAAGCTTTGTCTACACCATAAATGGTGTATGGTACAGTTCCTACCACATTTATTGGGCCATAAATCAAATGTAAAAATTGTAAGTTTAATTAACACTATAAATAATTTTGTGATACAAAGTTTATCAAACACAAAGTTCTACACAGAAGATTTGTACCACCTTTTAAATTTTTATTTTTTTCAGTTGATTATTATGTTAATATTAAAAATTCATTGCATGTCATTCATAAAGGAATAATTTTGCTATTGAATGAGAATTATATTTTGAAAACATTTGTTAAATTCATTTTTTTTTTGTCATCTCAACTCACTCCACCCAACACTATTTTATAACTAATAAAACTGCACAAAAATTATTGCAAAACATATTTGCACACAAAATAGTACTCTTGAAAAAAGTGTTAGGTTAATCAAAACCAACAGGAAAATTACTGAATGCCTGGCTAGGTCAACTGTACACCCTTAGTGATTGGTTAGATTAAGTTGATATTTTTGTTAGTTTTAACAAAAATATCATGACAACCTAACCAATTGTCAAAGGCATACACTGAACACTGAAAAGAAGAAATTGGGGGTGCTATAAAGTAAAGTTTAAATATCTGGGAAGTTTATTAACCAACAATGGAGATTGCAATAAGGAACTAAGATCTAGAATTGGTATGGGTAAGGTAGCTTTTGAAAAAAAAAAAAAAAAACTACTTACGGGTAAACTCAACTTGAAGCTGAAGAAAAGGTTAGTAAAAAGCTTGATATGGAGTGTGGTATTGTATGGAGCAGAAACATGGACACTGAAAACAATTGAAAAGAAACTCCTGGAAAGTTTTGAAATGTGGATTTAGAGAAGAATGCTAAAGATAAGCAGGAGGGAACACCAAAGTAATGAGGAAGTACTGCAACAGGTGTGGGAGGAAAGAAGACTCATTAAGGTGATAAGAGAAAGACAGAAGAAATGGATCAGACGTGTGTTGAGAGAAGAAGGATTGTTGGAGGTAATAGAGGGTAGGTATGAAGGTAGAAGGCCGAGGGGAAGGAAAAGGAAAGCAATGCTGGATGATTTGAAGGCAGGCAGGAGCTACCATGAGATGAAAAGGATAGCTCAGGATAGAACACTTTGGCAGGACACACAAGTTAGACCTGCCTGACAGGCAGAACATGATGGATGGATAAAGTAAAAGATCTCAACTTTTACCAGATATCCTCATTTTTACAGTCCTAAATTCTAACTAATAATAAAAGGTACTTGAATTTGCAAATATCAATTTAGGACCATAAAAAGAGAAGATACCCCTTTTACCTAATAATTATATCCTGTTATATGCACTATAGCAAATTTGGTAGGGAGATAACAGTATAGTACTTATATTCCTTTCAGAGCTGTTAAAATACCATAATTATATTCCAGTACCAGTTGGGCAGCCACAGGCCTACCATAAGCTACAAAACTGGTAGCAGTCAGGCAGCCTGTGGGGCTACTAAACCAGGAGTGCTTTCAACTTTCAAATTCCAAATATGAGGGGTGCTAAAAAGTTGCAGCATGACTTAGGAATTCTAAAGATATTTTTGTTAATTTAATATAATTTAGTTTTGCTTGGTAAGAAGCTACATAAAAATAGTGACTTTTTTGACTTTTTTGTGGAATTATATAATTATTATTATTATAATAATTATATATGCTGTATATATAATGCACTGCTGTTTTTGCTTATTTCACAGGTTGAAACATATTCATCAGTGTGCTGAAGATTACTTGTCCGTCAGTGCTACCATCCTAACCAGTGGGAATTGACCTACAATGGCTTCTAAAAGGAGGACAAGACTGGGGACATTCACACATATGAGCAACCTAATTGGAACTGGTAGAGAGTTGTTGCCCTCTGAACTCCCAACTCTGCGAGACATTCTGAAATATGGGCTACTGCTAAGAGAACAAAGTGCTGAGGATGTGAGAAACTACCCAGCAGCCAGTCTTGCAAAGGACATTTACCCTAAAGTGCTTGAAAAGTGGGAACGAGCAAACTTCTTTTGTAGCCCCTGTTGTAAATTCACAAGTCACAATCTTAAACAAGATCCAAGAGAGCTGGGAGCAGGCCAAAAACATCTCTTGGGAGAGGAAAGCTACATGTCAAAGAGGCTTTCATTGCAAAACTTGACAAGCTTCTTGACATCCTCAGTTGCAAGTGTAAAATTGTTCTCTGCTCTGAATTTGGCTGCCTTGCAGATGCTGGTTGCAAAAACGAAACTCGCATTAACTGTACATGCCCTAGGGAGATGAAGATCCCTGTGAAGGAACTTGCTTTCATTAAAGGTCAGAGAGACAAGTCTGGTTCTATTGGACCACATCAGATTGGCTTGCCAGATCAACCTGAGCACAACAGACAAGTCAAAAAGCAGAAGCGGCAAGAAGACGAAAGAAGAAGGCTTGCTGAATATAAGCAGACAAGTAAGCAGGATGTTTCAATGCCATCAAATGAAATAATTTTCTCTGATGATGAAAATGAAGAACAAATAGCTGATGCTCAAGATGGAAAGGATGGAAGTTATGAAGTGACATTAGAAATACCAAGCACGTCTTCAACTTCCAATAAAAAGCCAGAGTACAACACATTAGAAATACCTAATGTTGCTATGCATAGCATCAGATATGTTGTTGGCCTGCGTGCCACAGCTGCCATCACCACTGCTGCCTTTATGGATGCTAGCTTGATCACTGAAGAAGACAAGAGACTTGTAGTTGATCACAATAGTCAAGAGGGCCCAAGAAAAAGTTATGACTTATGAGATCCCTGGATCAGAAATTTGATGATCTTTGTAAGAAGGGTGAAATTGACTACATCTTCTTTGACGGCCGTCAAGATACAACTAAAGTTATGCTGAAAGCAGACAATTCAGATCATCAGTTCCCCAGCATCATCAAAGAAGAGCATTATTCTGTGTGCAGTGAGCCAGGTGGAGGATATCTCTACCACTTCACTCCTGAGAAAGGCTCAATGAGAAAAAAACCTGCTGAAGTTATTGCTGATAATCTTGTAGATTTCATGAAGAAGGGCATTGATAAAAGCCTGCAGGCCATTGGAGGTGATTCTACAAATGTTAACACTGGCTGGGAGGGTGGTTCCATGCATTGGGTAGAGGTCAAGCTTTGCCGTAAGCTGATCTGGTTGGTTTGTGCCCTCCACACTAACGAGTTACCCCTGCGACACTTGATCACAGCACTGGATGGGAAGACCTTGTCTAACAACAAGTGGACAGGTAACATTGGCAAGATGCTAGACACTGCAACCGAACTTGAAATTGATCCTTCATTCACCAAACTCTCAATTGGGGAGCCTCTTACTTCACTGAGTGACAATGTCATAAAGGATCTCTCTACTGATCAAGCGTACGGGTATAGGATCACACAGGCCATAAGGACAGGAGAACTTCCCACAGATCTGGCCCTTCTTGAAATTGGTCCAGTGAGCCATTCAAGGTGGTTGACAACAGCAAACAGGCTTTGTCGCATATGGGTTTCAAAACATGGCCTTAAAGGCAAAACCCTCAACAACTTAAGACTGATAGTGGAATACATTGTTGGTGTGTACTACCCCTGTTGGTTCAACATCAAAGTAAAACACTCTTGGGTGGAAGGCCCATGCCACATCTTGTTTCAGCTACGGCTAGTTAGGCTGCAAAAGAAGGCTATAGTGGATGCTGTTTTGCCAACCATCAAGCGCTCAGCATGATATGCATTCAGCAAAATGATAATCCAGACACTCTTGTGCTCAGATGACAGTGAGGAGAGGAGAGCTGGTGTCCAAAAGATTGTTGACATGAGGGGTGGAGATGATGACACACTTGGAGATCTTTCTGTACGTCCCAGGAAGACACCTTCCATCAACCCGTGCTTCTTCCGTGTTGGAGCTGACAGACTGGTCTGACGGGGTATTTGAACCTCCTTTGACATGTAAACTGACTACAGCAGAAGTAAAGAAGTTCTTTGACAAGCCTATGCAAGTTCCACAGTGGCCCTGTCATGCTCAGTCAATAGAGAGGTGTGTGAAACAAGTCACAGAGAGGCCAAGAAGCAAGTTGGCGGCTGATGTCCAAGAATGAATCAAAGCAAGACTTGATGAAACTTGTTTAAATATTTTTTTTTACTGATGTCATTACTTTCTAATGTTGTTTTATGATTACAAGGATATGTTTTATGATTACTAGGATATGTTTTATGCAGAGAAACTAAAATTTTTATAGCATTACCTGACATTTTGAGAAGCTAAAATTAATAAATGTTGTTTTCCGAGAGCAATTTATGTGCTTTTTAATCAAACGTAGATTTACCAAGCTAAGTGTTGAGCAATCACAAAAATAATAGCAGATTTGAATTCTTCACATCCAAAAACATATTTTTAAAACCCCTCAGTGAAGGAATTGGCAAAAATTAATTTTCACCTCCCAAATTGACACACCCTAGTAGCCCAGTAAATTTTTGGAATGACTTGCCATGATGTGTTAAATAAGTCCTTAATTAATTTTTTAAAAATTAGACACCTTCCTAAATTAATATTTGCAAATTCAGGTACCTTTTATGGTCTAAAATTATCTAATCTACCTATATAACATATTTCGGCAGATTGTAGTTGTTTAAATTTAGTAATTTTTTGTCAAGATGGACACACTTTTTAAGTTAATATTACAAATAGGCTTGATGGGTATTTGCTACACTTTTCCCAGTTTTCTGTAAGATAAGGAGTTGTGGTACATTTCCATTATACCCTGCAAATTGACAATTGGTTAAGTTTAGTCATGGTATTTTCGTTAAAACTAACAAAAATATAATACCCTAACCAGTCTATATATTAGGGTGGTCCATAAAATTGAAGTTTTGATTTTTTGTTATTGCCGGGCGGTAACTTGTGAGGATGAATGAGAAAACACCTCTGGCCAATTTTTTCCCAAATCAATCACTTTTTAGGGGTAGCACACAGTACTTCATTTATGCACTTTTGCACTACCTAGTAGATTTACTTGTATATTATGTTCCAGTTCCAGTAATACATCTTTTCCTTGACAGATTATTGGTGTAGTGTTCATTGGTTGTGTTTAGTGGTTGGATATATGATGACAAGTTCGAAGCTCTTGCTTTTATCTCCTTGAAGGAGATAAAGTGAAGGACAAGCTTCTTGGAAGCAAATTACCATCACGTGGAGAAGTATTGTCATGCTTCCTTCATCACTACACTAATTTTAAGAAGGAGTTGAAGGAAAGTGCTCAAGTAGTGTGGGGTCAACTTGAAATATTTTGGAACAAAGCTCGAATCCCGACAAGGGAAAAATACAAAGGAATCCAAAAGATCTTGGACCTTCACCAAGATTGGATCAAAATAAAAAAAAGACGAATGAGGAGGAGCCAGAAGCAGGTGAGTTGGATGATCAATGATAAATAAAATAGTTTCTCGAGAGTATGACATATTATACTGTACAATAGTCAATACATTTATCATATATATATTATATATATTTATTATTTATATTTAGGTGTACAACGAAGAGGGATTCAAGGAGACACTTCGGAACCTATTTGATATGGCACATGCTGATGCCTTGTCTCTAATCAAAAACCCAGAAGACAAGGCCTTCTTGCTGGCCCAGCGAGAGCATGGAAGACGGGGATGCATGGTGGGAGTAGACAGAAAAACAGCAGAAAAAGAAAAACAAGCTGCCCACAGGAAGATGGAGGAGGAGATGCGAAAGAGAAAGGTGAGATTGTTCTTCAAATTCCTACTTTCATTTGATTGCAATGATTAGGTTGTTCGTTAACACTAATTGTCCATTTTCTTCGATTGTATTGCAGGCAGTCAATGAAGGTGCATCAACGTCAGGTACAGCAGTATTGGTGTCCTCAACAGAATCCTCAGTCAATGACGAGTCATCCTCCACCGAAGATGAATGGGCAAAAGGTGGAAAGCGACCTCCAAAACAGGTGAAAAGAGTCAAGAATGTGATAACATCAAATCTAGCTGCTGCCCTAGATCGGACACACACTACGGAGAGGATGGCAACCTACATAATAGCAGAGACTGCATTGAGCCTTGGCCATAGCCCAATGAATTTTAACATCACCCGGCAGAGAAAACGACATCGGATCATGATCTGCAGTAGCCTAAAAGCTTCCTTTCAGTCCGGTCCTGCAATCATCCACTGGGATGGAAAACTTATTCCAGACCTCCTCAACACCAGAGACCATGCGCATGTGGATCGGCTGCCTGTGCTCATTTCCTCCTTTTCAGGTCAATCTCAGCTCCTTGGAGTCCCCAAAATACCAACTGGATCAGGAGAACACCAAGCCAGCGCAGTTTTTGAATTATTGACTGATTGGTGCCTCGAAGAATCTATCGTGGGGATGTGTTTCGACACCACTGCCTCCAATGCTGGTCGTTTGAATGGAGCGTGTGTGTTGTTGGAACAGAAGTTGAAGAAAGACCTCCTCCATTTTACCTGCCATCATCACATCATGGAAGTGATGATTGGTGGAGTTTTCACTGCTTGCTATGGCCCAACGAGTGGACCTGATGTTCCATTGTTCAGCAGGTTTCAGAGCAAATGGACCTTCATCGACACAGGAACAAACAGCACCAGATGGGATGATGAAGAGGTGCATCGACTCTTGGCCCCCATTAGAGATTGGATTCTCCGCTTTGCTGAGGAAAAACACTCCTCAAAATCCTTTCGAGATGACTATCAGGAATTCCTCGATCTGTCCATCATTTTCTTGGGAGGGAGCATTGACAACTACACTAGTCCCTCGCCATATCGCGGTTCACATTTCGCGGACTCGGTAACATCGCGGTTTTTTCTAGCCGAAATAAAATACCTACTCTAATTGAGTTGACAAAGAACCACGAGATAGGAAAACCAGCGAAGCTTGTGCTGCTTGAGCTACTTTGCCTATATGATACCGTACACGGCACACCATTGGCCGATGGATGAGACGCGACCAATCAGAGCACGCTGTTCAGTATCCTGGGCGCTGATTGGCTTAGCGTTCGTCGCATCTCGATCTGCAGCCTACCGAAGCATTC
Organism: Bathynomus jamesi; assembly: GCA_023014485.1. Taxonomy (NCBI): domain Eukaryota; kingdom Metazoa; phylum Arthropoda; class Malacostraca; order Isopoda; family Cirolanidae; genus Bathynomus; species Bathynomus jamesi. Next base: position 712,708 of record JAJOZX010001771.1, read on the forward strand.
AGCATCTCGCCTTGCTCAGTTCGCTTCCACGTGTTATTCATTTAGAAGAGATGTAATGCTCTTCTTTGCTGTGCAGTACATTCATCTCATCATCGTCATCACCTTCATCATTCAGTACTGCACAGCTAATTCATCGTCATCATCATCATTCAAGTTTTAGTATCTTCGCTGGTGAGTACCCATACGAAATTTTAATGTTGGTAAAATTATTAAAAAATACTGTATATACAAATGTTTTCTTTTTAAAATACTGTTAGTCTCTTTCATACTCCGAGTGTAGAAAGTGTTTATAAGAGCGTGGGAAAGGTTTATAAGAGTGCGGGGAGGGTTTATAAAGGCGTAAAATACGTAATAAACATATCGTTTCTACTTCGCGGATTTTCACCTATCGCGGGGGGTTCTGGAACGTAACCCCCGCGATATTCGAGGGAATACTGTACACCTTCAAGCAACCTGGCCCCATGCACCAAGCCAGATGGTTATCTAAGGTGATCTATTCATTGAAGATGTGGCTGTTCAGGGGACAAATCCCAGCCCTCACTCCATGAGAGCAAAAGTGTCTTAAGGATGTCAGTGGCTTCGCTGTTTCCATCTACCTGCGCCAATAGCTGCTGCTGCTGCGCCTCGCAGTGACCTCAGTCTTCTGCAGAGTCTTCGGGAATACCATGACCCCAAAATTTCGGAAGTGGCATTAAAAAAACTCAGCGGTCATCTTTGGTATCTTTCGGAGGAGATGGTGGGCCTCGCGATTTTCGATCCTGAGGTGTCTGAAGAGACTAAAACAGCAATGCTGAAGGCGATGGAGGAAGTTGAAGGAAAGCCTGATTGCCAGAAGAGAAGGAAAGGTGTTGCTGAGGGGGCTTCAATCGAGTCACTAGCAACAGCAAACTCAAAAAGACTGCTGTTGTCTCTGGGGTCAGGTGTGGGATACCTGAGGAAGGAGGTGCGGGATTGGGACAGTGATCCTGATTACCAAATAGCGAAGAAATCAGTGGCAAACCTCTCTGTCGTGAATGATCATGCAGAGAGGGGGGTTGTTCTCATTAATGAATACAACGGCTGCCACACCAGGAATGAGGAACAACTGCAGTATCTCCTGCAAGTTGTTGCTAACTACAGGAAGCAGTTTCCTCAACCACTGAAGTCAGCCTGGCAACTGGGCGAGAAAACAAAGATCAAATGAGGTGCAGAGGGAATTGTTAGTCAATTCATTTCAGAATTGTTAGTTACCCTAATAGTCATGTACTGTCACCAAGATTAACTTTGCTGTGATTTTCAGATTATACCAAAACTTCAAGTGTCATGTGCTACCCCTACAAATTAACTGATTCAAATAAAACTTTCCCAGAGGTGTTTTCTCATCCATCCTCATAAGTTACAACCCAGCAATAAAAACAAATCACAAAAAAAAATTCCACCCCTATAAGAGTGGACTACCCTAATTATATATATATATATATATATAATTTAGGGTGTCCCAGCCTCACATGTGAAAATAAAAATTTGCAAGTCAAATCGCACACCCCTTTAATTAATTACACTTGATGAAAGGAAAACATGGGCGAAATTTCATTGACCTATTAGGAGGGGAAGGGTCCCCTCATTGACCTTGTTTATTCGACCCTATATGAACAAACGTAAATGCTCAGCATTAATCATTCTAGAATGGAAGAATGAAATGTAAATTCTTTCTAATGACTAAATTAAAGAAAATGGAAATTCTTCCTAATGGCACATTTCATTTCGGGGGGACAGAGGATCTTTTTGTCTGCTGAGGGGAACTGCTGGCGGTGGTATTCGACGACTTGGTACACGAGCTGCCGTTCCTCCTCGTTTTTTGTCAGGCCCTCGTTGAAATCTTCCACCAGTTTCACCGCCCGTTCTGCCGCGTCGTTCACAGACTTCAACGATGGTGCACATCCTTCGAGATCTTTGGGGGTTTTTGGAACTGGCAGCTTCAGGCAACGAAAAAGGTTTTGAGTCCTTTTCGTGACCAAGGTGCTCAAATCCGACCGTCTCACGGTCAAGACACTCTTTCCCTCCAGCCGACGCAGATCTTTTGGGTTTTCGGTCTTCTTGTGCAAGTTTTAGAGCGTGGCCGTCTTCTCTGCATCGGTGGTTTTGGAGAACATAGCGAGTCCAGCTAAATCTTCGCTTAGGTACCAGAGGTGGCCCCGGAATTTCGTCAATGCGGCGGTACCTACATCATGATCCACCGCCTTGTACCGCTCTAGGTCCTCCAACAGCTCCAGGTCATTGACGGGCGCATCCGCCGTCAATGGAGCCTCGAACCACCTCTGGAGGTAGATGGTGATGGCAAAGACATTTATCCTGCGTAGTGACCGGACCTCGTGAGCGGTCAGGTGGAATTGGCTTTGGAAGATGAACATCTTAAGGCAGTAAATGCCTTTGGCCATCCACCTGGCCCGGTGGTATGCTCCAGGACGATTGTACCGGAGATCTCGTTTGCCATGACCATCGAGGAAGACCAGAGCGAGGATCAGGAACTCCCGGTAATCGTCTCTTGGGTGGCCAACTTCAAGCTGGTCTTCAATGAAGTGGACAATCTGCTCTTTTTTCAACGCCACCCATTCCGAAAGGATGTCGCTTGGGCCATCGCCGTTGAACGGAGAAGCCTGCTTCTGGTCGATGAACTCCCATTGGGATTTGAAGCGAGAGAACAGCGCAATTTCAGGGCCAGAAGACCTGAAGAACAGGTCAAAGACTGAGGTGATTACCAATTCCATCATGTGGTGTCTGCAAGCCAGGAAAAGAACGCGGCGGTCCATTTGGTCCTGGATAATCGTACAAGCGCCGCTGTGAATACCGGTATTCGCCGCTGTTGTGTCGAAGCAGAGACCAGCAATCCATGGTTGAACTTGCGGCCAATTGTCCAGCACCTTCAGAACAGCTCCAGCCATCCGCTGTCCCGTGCTGTCAGGGATTTTTGGGATCGCCAACAACTTCTCAAGATTCTTCCCGCTGACCAGCACTGGTATGCGATCCGATTTCCCTCCATCCGAATCAGGGAGGAGTTTGCCATCAAAGTGGACGACAAGCGGCGTATCAGGATTGAACTCGGTCTTGATTCCAGCTGCCAAGTTCTTCCTGGACTTCTGCCGTGAATGGTGAAGACTTGATTTGGACAAGGTGACCGAGGATAACAACTCCCGCGGCAACAAGTGCTGGAGCCACAATGTGCATCGCTTGGCGTACTGAGGTTCCAGTTCGATCCAGGGCTGCAGCAAAATTGGGATATTGGATGATCCTCCTTGCCGACACTTGGCCGTCCTTGGGAGCGGATCGAGGAGCCGAAGGACCAGGAGAGGAATATTGGACATCATCATTGGATGCTTCGGCCATGGACTCCGAAGAAGAAGACCCACTTTTCACCGTTCCTTTTGCTTGCAGTGAGTCCATCTCTTCGCGGCTTTTCTTCTTCCCCTTCTCTTCAGCTGCTCGGCGTTTCTCCCGCTCCACTGCCCTGCGAGCAAACTCCAGGTCCTCTCCTCCGATGTACATCTTCCGCACGGTTCGCTGGTCATTCAGAAAGTCTCAATCTTCGGGGACTGATGAGTTTCATGGCATTGGCATGAACTGTTTCGAACAGTGTATTCAGGTTGGCTTGGAATCCCTTTTCCCGCTCCAGTTGCTTCTCTCCCCCACAGTTTCGGTTTCTGGCAACCTTCTCGTAGTCCGTGGAGAGGGCCTTGATCCTCTCGACGCACTTGGGCTTGTGGGAGGTCGGAATATATGCCCGAGCCCACACCGCCATAACCTCATCAGCTACCACATTGGCAGCTTCCACCGTGGACGTTTTTTTCTTCCGAGTGAAGAACAACAGACATCGAAGAACATCTCCCACTGTCGGGAGTTGACACAGCGTTTCCAGGGTTTCATTTTGCAACACCCCCACCAACCACACAGTCTCCTGCTTTCTTGTATCCATAACCTGAAAAGAAATATGCTACAATTAGTATAAGGTAGAGAGTAGCCATTCAGCAATAGTAACACATGGTTTGAGGGGACCCTTAAAATTAAAGAACATGAATGAAATTCATCTTGCTGGCATGTTTTCACGAGTGGAAGAAATTAGGGGGGTGTGCATGACAAACTTCAGGAACAAAAAAAATTGGCACACACTAATATATATATATATCGACTATTTGGTGAATATTTCTTATTTTTGGTGATTCTGGCTACTTCTGCATAATTCAATTTGCCCTGTTTTACAAGTAAATCATTTTTAGCAATTGTTCGTCTGTTCAGTTTTTTTTTTTTGTGATGAAGTATGACGTGTGTCGTTTCAGTTTAAGGGCAGGCGAAATTTAGCGGACTACCCATGCAAGGTTGGCACATGTTATTACATTATCATTTGTATAATTTAGGTCTCAGGGGTTTGTTTGTAATTCAAGACCTAGTAAAAATAAAGTAGAAGTTCCAGATTTTAAGAGAGGAAATATAAATGGACTAGTAAATGATGTGTCTAATAAATTGGACAGATATTCTACAGCCTGAACAGACAGTAACTAGTATGTGGGAAAAATTTAAAAGTATAATAATGAACATACAAAGGAAGCATATCCCACAGTGTAAAATCAGAACTGGAAAAAATAAAAAACAACCTTGGATAAACTGCAATGTAAAAAGCAATCAGAGAAAAAACAAGAGCATTTCATAAATTCAAAAGAACTAAAAATTGCACAGACTCCAAAATATATAAAAGTAAAAGAAGCATTTGCAAGAAAGTAATCAGGGATAGCAAACGTGACCTGGAAAAAAGCCTAGCCAAGAATTCAAAAAACAATCCTAAGAAGTTTTTCAGTCACTTCAATTTGAAAAGTAGAGTGAAAAAGAAAATTGGCCCCCTCCATTTAGATGATAAAACTATAGATGATGATCTTGAAATAACTGAAGAACTAAACAAATACTTCTCATCAGTATTCACAAATGAAAATTTAAATAATATTCCTGATCTTATACTACCAGGACAAGATAGAGAAATAAATGAATTAAGGGTAACAAAACTAGATATCTTGAAAGCAATAGATAAATTAAAAATGGAAAAATCTCCAGGGCCAGATGAAATGCATCCAATAGTCATAAAAGCTGCCAAAAAGAATATAGCACAGGCACTAGAAATTATTTTTAATAAATCATTGATATGTACTGAAATTCCAGAGGATTGGAAGAAAGCAAATGTGGCTCCAATCTTTAAAAAAGGAAATAGAAACTTGGCAAAAAACTACAGACCCATCAGCCTCACCTCCATTATTTGCAAATTACTCGAAAGTATCATTAGAGGTAAGTTACTGAGTTCCTTGAAGAGTGCAACCTTATAAATGATAGCCAGCATGGCTTTCGAAATGGAAGGTCCTGTCTAACCAACTTGATTGAATTTTATGGAGTCCTATTGCATTTGGACAATAAAGAGCCAGTAGATATAGTATACTTAGATTTTGCAAAGGCATTTGATACTGTTCCTCATGCAAGATTGTTGGTAAAAGTTAGAGGTCATATAGCTGATTGGATAGAAGAATGGCTGAGAAATAGAAAACAGAGAGTTCATCTAAATGGAAATAAGTCTACTTGGAGACCCGTATTGAGCGGAGTCCCACAGGGGTCTGTTCTGGGACCTCTGCTTTTTGTTGTCTATATAAATGATCTAGAGAAGGGCCTATCATGTAAAACCTCAAAATTTGCTGATGATACAAAATTAGGCCATAATGTTAAGTCAGTAGCAGGAGCAATGACAATACAAAAAGACTTAGAGTAACAGCCTGGGCAGATAAGTGGGAGATGAAATTTAATGTTGATAAGTGCAAGGTTATGCATATTGGGCCAAAAAATCCAGAATTTGAATACAATATGAATGGACTTTGGATTAAAAATGATGATAAAGAGAAAGACTTGGGTGTCACTGTGACAAATGAACTTAAACCCTCAAATCACTATATGGTAATCAGAAATAAAGCAAATGCTAGACTCAATCTCATGCAGACACATTGAATACAAATCACCCAATTAGGGTTGCACCGATTAATCGGTTGACAATCGGTAATCGGCCATATCGGCCATTTGCCGATTAATCGGTCATCGGCCTTTTTTTTTTGCCGATTAATCGGTTTTCATACTCGGTCATCTTTGTTTATTACATTACAGAAATTGCATCTCTGGTTTAAGAATTTCAGTTATCCTAGACATGGAATGAACTTAAATAATATTTTGCTTGTTTTTTATTAAATATTTTCTACCAATTTGCATTGTTTGGAGAATAATAGGCAGAGTATTATTGAATTAATTTACTCCATTATCACTCCATTTATTAAAACAAAAAAATTATTGTACCTTACTGAACAAAAGAATTCATTTAAGCTTTCCTGTTGCAAAACAAAAGTGGCCTTAACCTACTCTAACGATAAACAAAATTTGAGATGGAAACATTGCATAGGGTGCATTTGCAAATAATTTTGTTATTTTTATCTACTTTAAAGTATTTCCATGCAATGCTTGGAGCCATAAGGGCTTTATGTTATTTAAATTTGTAACAAAAATATAAAATTTCTTGGCAACTTTCATTAAAATGCTTAATTTAATCTGTAAAAGAAATTAAGGAATTAGAATATGTAAATAGTTCTAAAAATATTAGATTAATATTAGATAAAAAAATATTAGATATTAGGCCTACGTTTTATATTGTGTGCTATTTACCAGTATAATAGGTATAAGCGGCATAATTCAGTAACCATATAGTGCTATAAGTATATAAAAAGAATTATCGGCTGATTAATCGGTAATTGGTAATCGGCTAATTTGCTTATCGGTGCAACCCTACACCCAATATTATAAAGCAACTATACATTTCATATGCGAGACCCCTCCTCAAATACTGCATTCAATTTAATAGTCCCTATTTGATACAAGATATTGAAAAACTGGAAAAAGTACAGAAACGAGCAACAAGAATGATCCCATCTCTAAGACAATTGACATATAAGGAAAGACTGGCGTATCTAAGCATGTTCTCATTAAAAAGGAGGAGGTTAAGGGGTGATATGATAGAGGTGTATAAAATGATAAAAGGGTTGGATAAGATAGACTTTGAGTCTCTTTTCATTAAAGATCACAATAATCAGGCTAGAGGTCATAGTATAAAATTATTTAAGCCAAGATGTAGAACAAATTTAAGGAAACATAGTTTTACAAACAGAGTAATTAAGTTTTGGAACAGTCTGACAGAAGAAGTGGTGACTTCAGATACGCTTGATTCTTTCAAAAGAAGGTTGGATGGTTTGATGTCTGCAAGGGACATCTGGTGATGGTGTTTAAGCCCATTTTTATTGCATGAATGGTACTAGTTTATTTCATAAATATTATGTGCATTTGGGTGATAGATCCCACAGCTCAACACAGGTGTTGTGGGATATAGGGAGGCAGCATCTTGGGTTAGGGGATACTCTCTGTCCTTACACACCCTATTTAAAGAGATTCCTCTGCCGAGCGGTGGCCCCTGATAGTACTGTGAGGTATTGAAAAACTCATGATCTTCACTTGCCCCACAAACACCTTTAAATGGGAGACCCAAAATGGGTGCACACACATTTCTACATTACTGTACAGTCTTTACAGCCACACCTACACTTTTCCTCTTAAGTATATATATTGTAATGTATATGGATGTAAATTGTGACTTGGTCTGCAATTGATATGGACCGTGACTTATTTTTGGTTGGCATGGTACTGGTATTGATGGGTACCATAATGAAATTGACTGGATTCTTTGGATCTGATATATTTGCATGTCAGTTATAAATAGGGTAATTATTCATTTTCTGACCCAGTCTCTTTTTATGAGAGCAAATATTTCTGGTCAATTTGGAGGTGCTCTGCACGAATCTGCCATCCGTTTCCTGTGCAAATGCGTAGTTTTTGAGATATCATCATCTCAAAAACTACGCATTTGCACAGGAAACAGATGGCAGATTCGTGCAAAACACCTCAAAATTGACCACAAACGTTTGCATTCATTCTAAACCTAACCTAACTTAATCTAACCTGTCACCTTATTTTGGAGGATATAGTTCTGCAATTGCAGTAAGGAAGTGATGCAGAACTGTAGAATCGTCAGGATGTTCTGCCAGGAACAAGTATTGTGCAAAATATTTCTGGTAGAAGTTGCAATGTTCCAGCCATGTGCCCTTAAAGATAGAAACAGTAAATCCACACTCACGCTTATTTTTTGGATTTTTTTTACGGCACCTAAACACCTTCGAGTCTTGTCTTAAAATACAGGCAGTATTACATTTAGGGCAAATCACCGATGTTAGAATTATGCCATGATTGGAAAAAACATCTAAACTTTTATCTTCATCGAGGCCAACAAGGCGGATTAGGTCTTCAAAATCAAGTTCACAAGATTGACACGTCATAATAGTAGAACGAAAATCACCACACTAACAAAAAATAGAAAGAAGTAGGCAAAAGCAAGAAAAAGTAGCCAAAAAAAGCCAAGAAAAATCTCCAAAAAAAGCCGTAGCCAAAAAAAGCCAAGAAAAATCTCCAAAAAAGGTAGCCAAAATAAACAAACCCACCGAAATTTATATATACATACATATTAGAAAGTAGAAAATATTTTTTTTAAAAAAGTACATTTTATACAAATTTGCACAAGATAATATATATATTTTCTTATTCAGTTTTGATTGGTTATTCAATATATATTGCTGTTATAGCTGGGTGTGACTGGGTCAAAAAACGAATATTAACCATAAATAGATAGTATAGTGTGTAATATATTTGTGGATAGTAGCCTATTATGACTTTGATCCTCTGGATCCAGAGATTCTATCTTTAGTTTTAAATTGATAATTAATTAGTTTTAAATAGATACTTAATTAGTTTTGTAAAAATTGGTTATTGCCAATGTACAGGCAGTTTTTACATAGTGGAGCCACCTCGATGGGCCGAAGTGGCCCCTGGTGTGCCCACTATAAAAATTTCTTATGTTCTTAATATTAACCCTTCAGACCATTTATGACTTGTATAACCTCGATAAGCCAGGGTTGCCATTTGGGCTAATTTCAGATGTGGCTGGCTAAAAAAAATTATAAGGACTAGCCACTCATTTTTTGGGCTATTTTTGGCTAATTTCAGTTTATTTACCATATAAATTTTTAGCTTATAAAAAATTAACTTTTTCTACAAAATTTTGAGTATTTGTCTACGCTTTTCAGAAAATAATGTATTTAATATTTGCTATCAGTGTTGTCTTTCTATAGTCTTTTTCAAACCAGATTTGGTTTAAAAAATTCAGGTCCTCGGGCTGCCTCTAGTCATCTCTAGTGGCAACTGGCAACTTAAAAGTTACCAAACAGTGGTGCCAGATTGGGCTACAAGTAGCGGATTACATTACTTTTTAGGGCTGCATGCTACTAGTTTTAAGATTTGGGCTACCCGCTACTTTTTGGGCTACTTGAATAATTTTGGGGGCTACAATACGCAACTTTTTTATTTGGAATTTTCTGTTTAAAATTCAGAATGCATGCCAGGTCGGTTGCACACCCAATATTTTCCATTATGAACACTATATTTATGAACACTATATTTATATACACTATGATGCAATATACCTTTGAGAATGTAACTGAACGTTTTTCGACAAGCACAATCTGTGTATGATGGTCAGTAGATTCTGCGCATATTACGTAACTGAACTGTCTGAACATGTTTAAGACATGTAGATTCTGCCGCCTGCCCATACCAAATGCCATTTAGTTTATCATAGAAACTGGTTCAGTGTGCACGTCTCTACCAATTTTTAATAAAAGTATTTAGCATTATAAGGAAGTCTTCAATTATTTACTCATTTTATATTTCTTATTTTTATTTTATCATTTAAAAGTAAGTATACATTATGCAATCGATTTAAAGAAAAAAATTCACGTTTTGCATATATATATATATATAGTTTATAGATTGATATAGAGGACTGGCTAATTTTGGCTAATTTGGTTCTCTCATGTGGCTAAAAATGCTTTTGAACACCTGGCAACCCTGCGATCAGGGTTGCCAGATTGGGCGACTTTTCGCAAATGGGGCTACTTCTGAGGACCTGTGCTATCAACATTTATGATTTTACGATTTTGCGAATTTTGTGCTACTTCCCCCCATAACTTCGCGACATTGGGCTATTTTCAGAAATTTTATGTAAGTGTACAAATATTTGTTATACGATGAACCCTTTCTTTCTTAATGTATAATTTTTTGAAGCGACAATGCAAAACCCCGAAATTATGAATAATAGACCACTAATATAATGTAGAAAACATTCTATTTTCACCTGAATTTAATATTAAAACTTATGCATTAGGACATAGAGTTCAAAATAACTGATCTCCGACTTAATTTTTTTTCGATTTTGGACCTTATGTAAGTAAAATCTTTCTTTGAATTCGTATTTGGATTACAGGAAAAATATTGTATAATTAAGTGATACAATGTTTAAATGAATTATTTATGCGATATTTTTCCCGTAAATATTTATAGAATAATAATTAATAACGTAACTGACACTAACCATGATGCAATATAACATTTGAAAACGTTTCTGAACATGTTCCGTGGGCCCGCCACCATGGCGCCGTCATCGCCGCCATGCGTAAACACGTTTTAATATGTATAACAAGGGAATAAATGGATTAACATTAATAACGTATTTTCGGATTTCGTTTAGGCTTTAATGTCGCCATTCGCGTGTGAGAGTGATGTGTCAGTAATCAATTTTTTTTTTTGCTGTGTTTATGCGGATTGTACAAGTTTCAAGCAAATTATAAGTTTTTTATATTTATTTTGTCATGCATGCCCATGATGTCTAAATGGAAAAAGTATAACAAAACTTTTCAAAATAGTTGGCTTAAAATCCCTTCATTTCAAAACTGGCTTGAGGAAGTAAAGACAGATGGGACAAAGGCTTACTGCAAGTTATGTAAAACTGAATTGAGAGCACATAAAACAGACTTAGGAAAGCATTGTGAATCTTTAAAACATAAGGAAAATTGCAAACTTATCCCGCCCCAAAACACCATAAAGCATGCGTTTGAACGAGTGAACAATATAAGTAGATTAGAACTGAAACTTGCAGTATTTGTTGCTTGCCATTCCGCTATAAGGTCCATAGATCATTTAAGTGAATTATTTAAAAGTGATGTGCCATTAGGTTCAAAGCACGATACTTTACGTTTGCATAGAACAAAATGCACATCATTAATAAAAAATGTAATTTCTCCTGAATTACTAAAAGAACAAGTAACTGAAATTAACCAGTGCTCATTTTCTTTAATATTGGACGAATCAACAGACATTTCATGCGCTAAGCATTTATGCTTATGTGTTCGTTATTACAATGAAAAAGAAAGGAAAATCTCTCCATAATTTTTAGGCCTTATTCATGCTGTAGAAACAACTGCTGATGCATTGTACCAGCATATAAGAGTTTTTCAATAAAATTGGTGTTAATTTAGGAAACTGCTTTGCAATTGGGACTGACAGAGCTTCCAATCTTTGCGGCATAAATCGTTCACTTTTTACTTTAATGAAAGAAGATATACCTAACTTGATATTGGTTAAATGTATCTGCCATTCACTACATTTGGTTTGTTCGCATGCCTACAAAGAGTTACCATCAAATCTAGACTACATGACTCGAGAAACTTATAATTGGTTTCATCGTTCAGCACTAAGAAAAGAATCGTATATGGATATATACAAGACCATAAATGACGGAAAGGATCCACTACAGTTGATACCACTCTCATCAACCCGATGGCTTGCTAGAAGCAACTGCATTAAGAGGATTCTTAATCAATGGGAATCTTTAAAACTCCATTTTCAGTTTGCTTCATCAACATGTGATAAATATGTTGCGAGAGAGCTTCACAAAATGTATTCAGATCCAGTAAATGAGCTATATTTTATATTTGTAATGCCCATTTTATCAGATTTTGAAAGAATCAATTTACTTTTTCAAAGTGAACATGCTGATCACAGTAAGTTGCTCAAGGAACTTGAAGATTTCACACTTTCCATGCTAAGAATAATTATTTATCCACAAAATGTTAATATTACAGTTGACATGACATATACATCTATTTTCCTACCGATTGAAAAAGTTGACTTTGGTCATGTCTTTTTAACTCAGCTGGCAAATAAATATAAATGTAAAGAAATCACAGCAGAATCTCAAAAAGTCATCTTTGAAAGATGTCACAAATTTTTGAAATGTGCCTGTAAGGAACTTCTCAAACGTATCCCCACAAATTATGCAATATTAAAACGAATCAAAAACATTTCACCAAGTAAATGCCTGTCACACTCGTCCTCCCTTTTCCGATCTTCCTTTGGATTTAGCTGACCAATCAAAATTAAATGCTCTAGGAAGTCAATGGAGGAAGCTACTTCACATTGATTGGAAGGATGTTTTTCCTTCCGGCATTCCAAATGATGGGGCATTATTTTGGAGCCAGGCTTTTAACATTAAAGATGCTGCAGGAGAGCCTGTTTTAACCCTTTTGCTGCGTCGCAGTTTGGAAATAACTTACTCCTAACAGTGCAGTTTTGATGATAAAAAAATAAAATATGAAATTCAAACATTTTATTACATTTTTGCAATTATAAACTTACATAGCATTTGAAAAGTAAAATAAAAATATTAAAAAATTAAAAAATAATTAATTACTTTTTAATTCTTAAATGCAGAAGTCGACTATTGTCGACTGTATTACAATTTTCAACAGCATCACTGCGGTGAGCGACTTTAGTCACACCCTTTTTCTGACCTAGTTATTTGTTTCAGAACAGCTGCATACCTTTTTGTATACTTTCTTTGTGTGAAAAATTTCAAAACAAGGGACAACACATAATGCTGGTGTTCGAGGGCATTTGTTGCAAACATATGAGGTTTGTTTTCTTTTACACTCTCCCTTTCCTTTTTTGCTACATTTACTTGGAAGTATACTGCAAACAACATAGTTCGGCTTCATTTTTTTGTCTTCATTGCATACTGGAAAATGCCTCTCAACTAACCTATTTGCCATTGGTGTGTCCTCACCTTCCTTTTTCCTTTTATTTGGATTGCCGCGAGTGGCATAACCTTCTAGCATACCATTTACTACTACTTCTCTGAATTTTTGGGGCAACATTTTGTCATTGGGGTTTTGAATATTATAACAGATATTGCTGTTTACCAAAGCTACTTCGACTATAAAATGCCATATAGTTTGGTACCATTTCTTTGATTTTCTCTTGAAAGGATACGTAGAACACAGTTGGTCAATTTATCTACTCCCCCCATGAATTGATTATAAGCTTGTTGGATAGTAGGTTTATGAACCACTTTCTTTCCTATCTTTGAATTCACTTCAACTGGAGATATTCCTGTATTGCCTATATTTGAAATCATGTTCACCTTTCCTGTATCTTGCCAGGAGGTAGCAATAAGTGATTTATTATAGTTTATCCATGTGGTTGGCAGATCACCTTTTTTTCCTTCCTTACATTAATTTTTTTCCATTTTAGTGGGCCTCCTACCTCCTCACCAGCATCTATATCAGTAAGTTCATCCTCTTCAGAATTCTCATTTGAAGAATTTGATTGTTCTACTTCTTCATCCTCTCCGTCTGTAGAGGAACTATCTGAGTCAGTAGCAGAAATCAATGCTTGAATTATTTAATTTGAAAGGCTTTGCTTTTTCATCATGCTGGGGTATAAATCTGTAATATGAATGCAGTAGTTACTCAAAATGATTATTGAAAATAGTTTGGGAATGGTCAAAGTTTATATAATATATAATCGTAAATTATATAAAAGCTTCTTCAAACTCGTTATAATAGGACTCATTTCAGAGCTAGGCTAATGTGTCTGCTTTGTATATGAAGTGAAATAGTTTATAAAGTAAATGTTAACAATTGGAAAGCATAATATAAAACTATATAAGTATGATATGAACATGTAAAAATATATATAAAATATAAAATGCAATAAGTATTCATTATAATAATAAAATAAAAATGACATAATAGAAAAACATGAATGCGCACTTACAGCGAATCTTCGCTCACAATGACAGCTGCATACTGCCTCAAATCTAGCAAGCACTGACGTATATACTCCGAGCAAACAAAAAAAATGACTCAAATCTGAGTCGTGAGAGTATTGTCGATTGTAGCACTGAAAGGAAAAATTATTTCAGCAGTGTGGACTTTAGTCGATTGTCGCACTGAATGGTTAACTCTATTTGGGCGACAAATGTCGATCACCGCAGCAAAAGGGTTAAAAGACATTTCTGTATTCGCATTAAAGCTATACAGCTTGCCAATAAGCAATGCAACTGTGGAACGAGTATTTTCAAGAGTTACATCAACAAAAAACAAACTTAGGAATCGGATGGGTTTAGAACTTTTAGCTTCTGTACTTCGTATAAAAATGATGCTTGAAGAAAAAAGCATTTGTTGTGTTAATTTTGAACCTTCGCCACCTATGCTTAAATATAATTCTGGCATTTACGAAAAGTCAGAAAAGACCTTTACAAGCCATGATGAAGGAGAAAAAGAAGACGACGAGCTATTGAATTCACTACAATTTTAAATAAAAACCGTAAGTAAATTTTATAGCATAATAAAATAATGAAATTGGGGTTGGGCTACTTTTTGCGACTTTTCGATACGTTCCTCGCTAATTTTGTTCAAAAGTATCTGGCAACTCTGCCTGCGATAAGCCCGAGTGGTTTCAGGTTTCCCAAATGTAATGTAATGTAGGTTAGCCTATCCAATGTCTAAAGTTCAGCTTACCTTTTGACATCTATATACAGTTAAGGCCTAAATTATGATAAACCGGTGAACCATTACAAATTAAAGCATAAGCTGATTTGAGCCGATTTCTTGGTATTAAAAGCTACACTAGGGTATGGCGAAAGCGGTAAACCGAAAGCTGTGCCGCAATAAAAATGGCGCCTCCTCCTAGCTGTGTTTCTAATGACTCACTATCGACTTGGAGCAATCAAGTCTTGAATGTAGTTGTATTCTTGTTCTTTTATAGGTTGCCGGTACCAGCGAAAGATCCTATACTAAATGCCTACTTATTTTTAGTCAGTCCACGCTCGAATTACAATATGTAAAGCATTTCATACAAAACCTATTAAACAACAATATTTAAACTAGTGAGAACTTTACTTTAAATTCACAATTGCAGTTTCACAAATTTTCACCCACTGTTTATGGATGTGAAACTCAAAATTTTGATGATTGTAGTATTTATTGACCGACTGGCATTTTCTGAGTTTCCCAAAAGTGCATGAAATTTGGTAGAAGCTTTGTCAGACTAAATAAATATTGGTAAACTTTACATTACATTTGGAAAACACGAAGTCACTCGAGCCTATCGAGGTTATCCACGTCATAACATTACATTTCATTTGGAAAACATGAAGTCACTCGGGCCCATCGAGGTAATCCAAGTCATGAGCTACATTTTTTAATAATAATAAAATCTTGCAAGATATCAAACTCAAGTCAGCTAATTAATATACAACTATTTACTACCATCATAGTAGCTTATATAACTGAAGCAAGAATATACACTATATACAATCTACAAACTATCTCTTTCACTCATGAAAGTGTCTAAATTTTTCTTGAAATTAACTAATGAGCTACTGTTTACCACATCATATGGCAAGTCATTCCAAACATCTACTACTCTATGACTGAAGAATTATTTTCGTAGATCAAGTCTACAAGTCTGTTTTCTAATTTTCTTATTATGCCCACTAGTTATCCCATCAGTATCCAGTGAGAAAAAGTTATGTACATCTAAATTGTCCAAACCTGAAAACATCTTGAACACCTGTATCATATCTCCCCTCATACAACGTCTCTCAAAACTAAACATACCTAATTCTTTTAATCTATCCTTGTATTCCAATCTTCTTAGGTTAGGGATAAGTTTAGTTGCCCTACGTTGCACACCTTCAAGCATATCAATAACATGTCTAAGGTGAGGGGACCAAGCTTGAATGCAGTATTCTAAGTGAGGCATAACATAAGAATTATATAATTTACAGATTATTTCCTTACTCTTGTAACTAACATTCCTCTTAATAATACCTAACATTTTATTTGCTTTATTCCTAGCCTCTAAGCACTGCTTAGAAAATTTTAGATCATTACAAACTATAACGCCAAGATCCCTTTCCTTTCGAACATCCTCCAACCAGTTCCCTTGCATCTCATAACTAAAGTTTTCATTATTTCTACCAAAATCCACGACTGCATTTTTGAACATTGAATCCCATCTGCCATTTACTAGCCCAAGCAACTAGTCTATCAAGATCCTTTTGCAATTTATAAGAATTTTTTATATTTCTAACTGGAGCAACTACTTTTGTATCATCTGCAAATTTAGAAATTTTACAACCTACTCCTTTCTCTAAATCAGTGAGATATAAAATAAAGAGTAATGGACCCAAAACTGATCCCTGTGGTACCCCACTTTTCACTTTCTGCCACCCAGATTCATGACCATTTAGAATTACTGTACCATCTGTTCTGTCTAACCATTTTTCTACCCAATTTAAAACTGACCCCAATATACCACGAGCTCTTAATTTATATAGAAGTCTTCTATGTGGAACCTTGTCAAATGTTTTACTAAAATCCAAATAAATAACATCTACATCATTTCCATTATCTACCTGATCAGTTACAAATTCTAAAAAATCTAAGATTAGACAAACAAGACCTTCCTGATCTAAATCCATGTTGTAAACTTGAAATAAGATTAAAATTCTCCAAATGATCTTGAATATTATTCTTTATAATTCTTTTTAGTATCTTTCCTACCAATGATGTCAAACTAACAGACCTATAATTTCCTATCTCCTTCTTACTACCCTTTTTGTAAATGGGTACTACATTAGCTTTTTTCCATTCATCTGGTACTTCTGCATAATTAATTGACCTAGCAAACAAAATAGCTAGTGCCTCAGATAAGCTTTCTTCCCCCTCTCTGAGAAATTATATTTTATAAACAAATTTGGCAAAATGTTAATTTCAAGTTAGCTAATTAACATAAAACTATTTATAGAGCTCTGAAGTTGCCCAATTTTTTTCTTAAAACTAACTAAGGAGCTACGATGTACCACGTCATATAGCAAGTCATTCCAAAAGTCTGTTATTCTATAAATAAAAATGTATTTTCATCGTCCAGTTTACAAGTCTGTTTTCTAATTTTCTTATTATGATCTCTAGTTCTTCCGTCAGGCTCTAATAAGTAGTTACATACTGTACATCTAAATTACCCAAACCTAAAAACATTTTGAACGTCTGCATCATATTTCTCCTCAAACTAAATATGTCTAATTCATTATAAAAGCCTACCAATATATATATATATCGTTTTTTAATTTGTTCGTTCTCCCTCCTCATCTTGCGCGGTATGTTCTCCTATACAAGTGTCGTTCTTTACGTTAATTATACTGCGTGTTCTTTGCAGTTGAAATGTGTGTATGTATATATATATATATACACGAGCCTGACCTCCTTTAGGAACCACTACACGGAACTCGAGTAAAAGTGTAAGGTTAAAGTAAGATTTTATATATATATATTATTTTTTTTCTGGTGTGACGGTTACACGTGTTTCAATCGAAGTCCGAATAAAAGCGGTATTACAGTAAAAATCCTGCAGTTAATCAGTTTTAAACGCGCCGATATTGTGAGTTAATTGATAGTACATAATGGTATTTCTTTTTAAAAAATAAAAATCGCGGCATATATAAAAAAAAAGTAAATAAAAACGAAGCGAATTAATCTATACAGCATTTTTCCAAGTGTTTCTTTGTGAAGAAAATTAGCCTCTCGAAATTCCTACAAATACCTCCCCATTATCCCTCGCAGACAGTCGCGAGCACCAATCAGCGAGAAGTAGACAGCGTGCCACATCCCCCATCCCCCGGAGTAATGGAGAACTTTCCCTCACTCAGCTTGAGTCAACCCCCACCCAATACTTCCCATAATACCCTTTTTAAGTCAAATTTGTGCACCAGCGGCTACCTTCTATTAGTAACATGGAAATGGTAAATAAATTCCTGCAACTCTGTGGTATCTGTAATGATGCAACAGATGAGACGAAGGCGATGAGGTGCGATTTTTTCAGCTGCTTTTTGATTTTAGACGCCTAGAATGGGAAGATGAAAAAATCTCTTATAACGAACGCGAAGCAACTTAATGGGGGTAAAACTTTTCTGCGAAAACTGCATGACCGAAATAAACTCTTACAGTATTTAAGGCAGAAAGAGGCTACGAGAAGAAAATGAAAGAGGAAAGTGGGAATAAAGAACAGAGGAAAACAGAAGAAACGAAGAAAGGCGAAGTAGAAAAAAACCGTCACACAACGAGGACGAAACCACACAGTCGAAAGAGAGTATAAAGACAACAGATAGTATAAGGGCAACGAAGGACATTAACACAAATAGCACAAATAGGAAAAGACAAGAGGGCAATCAAGAAAACGGAGTGAAACTGTCCCCCAATAAGGAGCAAAAAACAAAGGCCATGAGTAAATATGGGGAAGGAATTATATGCAGATATTATGTAAAAGATAATTGTAGATTTAAAAGAGGACAATGTATATATGAACATCCCCAATATGCAATTTCTTCTATAATAATGGTCATTGTAAATTTGAAGACAGATGCAAATTCTATTACCCGGACATCTGCAGGACTTACGCAAAATATGGAACCCGCAAATACGGAAAAAAAATGCTACTATCAACATCTCCCAACGGACCCGAAGAACAAAGGACAAAGTTTAAATGACAATGTCCGTTCCGTTTTCTCATTGTATCAGTTACTTGGAGACACTAGCACCGGACCTCCGGAATAGGAATAGGAATAACAATAACAATAGGAACACAAAGTGAACAAAAAAAAATTTTCAACATCGCAGACACGATACGGCTGCTAAATGTCATCCAGCGCATGCAGTTGACACAGCTGGAAACCCCCGAGCCAAACCGCTTCGGGGCAAGAAGCTACCAAAACAGGTAGGCGGAAACGGATCTCTTTCGGAAGATCATTGGGCAACGAAACAAGCGATACCGAAAGAAAACGAACTTAAAATGCACAAGGGGCAACGAAAAACAAAGAACATAAATATTGTCCTGGTTAATATTCAAGGAATAAGACCAAACCAATCACTCAACAAAGTTTCGCACCTGAAAGGATTTATGGACGAAACAAGGGCGGACATCGCATGCTTCACAGAAATTCATCTTAAGGATTGCCAAGGAAACTGTGAAACCTGCGAACATTGTATTGATAAGAAAGAGATAAATATAGAGGGCTTCAACCTACTAAGAGCGGATAGAACAACGAGACGTAAAGGTGACTGTGCTATATATGTACATGAAGGTCATATGACAGAGACGATAATAAGTAAATCAAACAGCTTTGTCGAACTCCTAGCAGTGAAAATAGAAAAACTAAACTTGATATTAATAGTCATCTATAGACCTCCAAACACCCCAACCGAAAAATTCTCGGAGGCCATTGATGACATCAGGAAGCTAATAAAGGCCATAAACCCTCCATCCCCCAATGTAATAATCTGCGGAGACTAACTTCCCATTTCTAAAATACAAAAAGGTGGATAGGAATATATATATAT
This sequence comes from Bathynomus jamesi, assembly GCA_023014485.1. NCBI lineage: Eukaryota > Metazoa > Arthropoda > Malacostraca > Isopoda > Cirolanidae > Bathynomus > Bathynomus jamesi. Next base: position 732,429 of record JAJOZX010001771.1, read on the forward strand.
ATATATATATATATATATATATTATATATATATATATATAGTTACGATAGAAGTATTCTTCGGGAACCTTATCCTCAATAGGAATATGAAAACAAGAGATACGACTCTCAACATTTATTGGCCAAACGTTTCGGTCCACTCAGAGGCCATCTTCAGTGACTAAATAGAAGCATCTAAAAAACAATCATAACTAAAGTAAATACAAATGTCATAAATATACTGTACAATAATAAAATCTAATACAAAAAAGTTAAAAAAGTTAAAAAGAAGTTAAAAAAAAACTATCTGGATTATAAGACAAAATAAAAGAAAGTAAAAATAAAACCAAAATTTCAAAAGTTTAAAAAGTTTAAAAAGTTTAAAATTTTAAAAAAAAAATTAAAAAGGACTGACCTCGATGGTAAAAGTTACAAATGACAAGTGGAGAGAAAGGAAAGAAGAAAAAACTTAAGTTAGTGCTTTAGTTGCGTTAAAAAGGTGTTGGTTGGTTAGGAAGTATGTAATTTTATCGAGGAAAGGCTGTCGTTTAATTCTGGATTTAATTTATTGATAAAAAGGGATTCTAAAATTTTAAGATCAAGCGAATTAGAAGCAGACGACAAAATCGCAAAGGAGTCCTGGGGGCACGGGGGATACATGGCTATGTACGGTGAAGAGCGCAAGAAAGCAACTCGCTCCTCTACCAAGCCAGACCCAGAGGCGGAGCCACCAGCTTGACCTTCGTGGGAAGAGAGACCAACGCACGGAACAGCAACAAGGTTAACAACAAGATATATATGGTTGAACTCAGAATGGTCCCCTGAGGTTTTTTCATGATACATACAGACCGTGCATGGAACAAGGAATTCATGGGAAAATTAAATCCACTATAGCAGTGTTTTTCACTAAGTTTTTTAAGGGAGCCACTTCTTCAGAACATACACACTGAGAGAGCCGCACACACACACACACACACACACACACACACACACACATATATGGGTGGGGCACGGGAACCAAGTGTTTTTGGAATAATCAGGAAAATGATATTTATTTTTGTAAAGAAAATATATTGGTAGAACAACATTCGTAAGAACATAGCATTTCATGTCATAATAATCATGTACCGAAAATTATATCTGGCATATGATGTCCTTGGCCGTCGACGCATTGTTGAAGGCGTTTACGAAAATTGGCCTCCACTCTTCCCAGCAGGTCTCTGTTGATTTGGATGATTTGTTGACGGATCGCTTCCTTCAATGCATCTAATGTACGGGGCTTGTCCTCGTAGACACGTGACTTGAGGTACCCCCATAGAAAGAAGTCACATGTGGACAAGTCAGGGGACCGAGGGGGCCATGCAATGTCACCAAATCTCGAAATGAGATGGTTGGGAAACAGGGGGCGAAGAACAGCCATTGACGCTCTGGCGGTGTGTGGCGTGGCCCCATCTTGCTGAAACCACAAATGTCGACGAGCAATACGCCTTCTTCGTAACTCAGGGATGAAAAAGGTGTTCACCATCTCAATGTAACGCCCAGATGTTATGGTAACGGTAACCCCATTTTGTTCGAAGAAATAGGGACCGATGACGCCAAACTTTCCACCGCGCACCAAACTGTAACCTTAGGGCTATGCAGCGGTTTTTCATGGAGTTGTCGCGGATTTTCAGCAGCCCAATACCGACAGTTTTGATTGTTGACGGCCCCATTAAGGTGGAAATGGGCTTCATCACTCATTACCACCATCATGTTTTCATTCTGCTCATAAAGTGCAAGCATTTCCTGTGCAAAATTCAGTCGTTGGGGGCAATCGTTTACATTCAATTCCTGCACCATCGCTAACTTGTATGGGTGAAAATGTAATTCTTCATGCAAAATCCGTCTAACAGTACGATTGCTGATTCCGAGTGCAGCTGAATGTCTCCGAGCAGAGCGGCCTGGGCTTTGCAACATCGCTTGTCTGACCCTTTCAACGTTCTCTGGAGTACGCACAGTGCGTTGCGGCCCCTTCGGTTTTGTTTTCATTATTGAGCCTCCTGTTCGAAGATTGTTAACCCAACGTAAGATTGTGTCACGAGCGGGAACAGAGTCATTTCGATGAATGTTGAATCTGCGGCGAAACGCACGCTGAACTACTGTCACTGACTCGCCACTCCTAACAAAATGATCATACGCGAACATGCGGTGTTCTAACGTCCACTGCTCCATGATGGCACCTGAAAGATAAAGGTGAGTGTTAGTTAAAGTTAAATGCTATGAACCCAGGAATGGAATGCTACCTACCGCACGCCCCTCCCATTCCTAATGGTCGATTACTAGCTATTCAAAAAACACTTGATTCCCGTGCCCCACCCTATATATATATATATATATATATATATATATATATATATAGCTCATCAGCTGTTCTTTTGTGATGACGATCCTATATATATTGAATATATACAAATTTCTCTCTCTCTCATTCCATGCATCGAGAACCGCTACTTAGGCCATCACGAGCCGCATTTGGCTCGCGAGCCGCGCAATGAGTACCACTGCACTATAGGCTGAATAAGTAATAGACTAATGGTAAATCCCATCATGAAACGGACATGTTTAATATGTGCCTTGAAAAGTTGACGCTCAATTTTGCCAGTTGAGGTTTAAGTTTTGGATTTTGGCTAGAAATACAATAGTTACCCCCTTTTCTTTGATGTATTCAATATGACGTGAATGCAACGAGTCTTTTCCTTATATTGAGGTTCTGAATATAGTAGGCTAGGTGTAGCTGTAAACCAGAGCTGGGCACTTCCGCAAACACTTCCGCAAACCGCAAATTCCGCAATTGCGGAAGTATGTTTTTCGTTTGCGGATTTGCGTTTGCGGCAAAGTCATCGCAAATTAGTGAATTTGCGTTGCGGAACTAAGACCGCAAACGCAAATCTTTCCGCAAATTTCCCACGTGGCCACTGGCCAAGCCCGCTAGTGCTGTGACGCTGCTGTCACTGGCCGCCAACGTGTCTAAGTCTCAAAATTTATGAAATTCAAATGATTAAATTTATTATTTAATTTATTTACTATTTACTTGCAGGAGGTGTTTTTGTTCAATATAATATATCAATATATGTAGTATTTTTATTTCTTCTACAATAGTGATTTATTGTAATAAATTATTTAGCCTTGTTTTTAATAAAAACAAGGCTAAAACATTAAACATTAAAAAGATATAAAAACTTTTTATACCTCTTTAATGTTTTGGATACTTTTTATAGTTAAAATTGCGATTGCGGAATTTGCGGTTTGCGGAAGTGTTTGCGGAAGTGCCCAGCAGTGTAAAAATTGGAAATATGGTTTGCGTTTGCGGATTTGCGTTTGCGGCACCAAAAATGGCAAGCAGTTTGCGGATTTGCGGTTGCGAAAGGTAAGGTTTGAGTTTGCGGATTTGTGATTGCGGAAGTGATTTTGAGTTTGCGGTGCCCAGCTCTGCTGTAAACCCTAGATCCTGTCCCAAAACTGGATCCTATCTGCTTTACAGATAGCTGGTGAGGGAAGCTATATTTTTGTGGCCTCTATGCGAGTGACCTGTTGCCCACGTCCAGCTAACATCTTGAAAAAGAAAAAACTATGGTGTTTGTCATTTACCATTACTTATTCGGACTATAGTGGATTTAATTTTCCTAGAAGAGTCTGTGTGTATCATATATATATATATATATATATAATGTAATGTAATGTTTCAGACCAACAAAGACCCTAGGATCCACTCATGGCTGGTCTACCTAACTGTGTTCGTAATTGTGTATTGTGTATGTCCTCCGTGGTGGCGGAGAGGACCTACAATTTTACGTGGGTTCCGAACCACAAGACCATATGAAATTTATGTAAAAACTGCCTGTACATTGGCAACGACCAATTTTTACAAAACTAAATAATTATCAATTTAAAACTAATTAATTATCGATTTAAAACTAAAGATAGAATCTCTGGATCCAGAGGATCAAGTCATAATAGACTACTATCCACAAATATGTTACACTCTATATCTATTTATAAAGGACATGCAAATATATCAGATCCAAAGAATCCAGTCAATTTCATTACGGTATCCATCAAGTCACGGTCCATATCGATTGCGGACCAAGTCAAAATTTACAACCATATACATTACAATATATATACTTAGGAGGAAAAGTGTAGGTGTGGCTGTAAAGACTGTACAGTAATGTAGAAATGTGTGTGCACCCATTTTGGGTCTCCCATTTCAAGGTGTTTGTGGGGCAAGTGAAGATCATGAGCTTTTCAATACCTCACAGTATTATGGGGGGCACCGCTCGGCAGAGGAATCTCTTTAAATGGGGTGTGTAAGGACAGAGAGTATCCCCTAACCCAAGATGCTGCCTCCCTATATCCCACAATACTTGTGTTGAGCTGTGGGATCGATCACCACAACGCCTTAATTTTACTCCCTTAAACTATACCCAATCTATCAACATATGCGTCTAATCGATTTTTAAACATGTTTATAGACGTGCTACTAATTACTTCTACCGGCAAACTATTCCAGCTATTTACTATTCTATGCGTAAAAAAGTTTTTGGCAACTGCTGTCTCGAACCTTCTACCTGTCAACTTACACCCGTTATTTCTAGTCCTATTATATTGAGATGTTTCGAGAAAGCTATCTCTATCTATGTTATGGAACCCATTCATAATTTTGAAAACCTGGATTAGATCACCCCTTAGCCTCCTAGTCTCGAATGTAGTCAATTTTAACTCCTTAAGCCTATCCTCGTACGACTTTGACCTAAGCGACGGAATCATCTTAGTTGCTCGTCTTTGAACTCTTTCGATTTTGTCTATATCTTTGCGCATATGCGGATTCCAAAATTGGACCGCGTACTCCAAATGGGGTCTAACTAATGATTTATAAAGAGGACCTATAATATCGCGCGATTTGTACTCAAAATTTCGAGCTATAAAATCTAACACTTTGTTCGCCTTATTGACCGCTGCTGTACTTTGTTTCGCTATTTTTAAATCACCAGTGACTATAACTCCTAAATCTTTTTCACGCTCTACGCTTGTTAAATCTTTCCCTGACATACTATACGCAAAATTACCGTTACGCGAACCTATATGCAAAATTTTGCACTTATCAACGTTAAATCTCATTTGCCATGTGACTGACCAATCAACGATTTTATTCAGATCTTCCTGGATTTTACCTCTATCTTCGTCATTAATCGCCCTACCACCCAGTTTCGTGTCATCGGCAAACTTTGAAACTGTACTGACTAGGCCGACATCTAAATCGTTAATATATATATAAGAAAAAGCAAGGGGCCCAATACAGAACCCTGAGGAACGCCACTCGCTACATTAGCTCAACACGACTCCGCTCCATCAACGACCACCCTCTGTTTCCTACCTCGCAACCACTCTTCTAGCCAATTTATTACTACACCCCTGATTCCATGAGCCTTAGTTTTTTCAATGAGTCTTTTGTGCGGCACGGTATCAAACGCTTTTTGAAAATCTAAATACACTACATCAACCGCCCGATGACTGTCGTAAACGTCAACCACGCTTTGAAAAAATTCTAAAAGATTAGTTAAGCAAGATTTGTTTCGCCTAAAACCGTACTGCGTATTTCTAACCTTTCCTTTCAACCTTTCAAATGTTTCGTACGATGATGCCTCATTTCACGAAGCTCAAGCTCGTCGTCCCTCCTCTCGAGTTGGCCTGGTGAAGTAGAGAGTTGGTTTCTTGTACTCTCCACCTCACATAGCCAGGTACGTCCGGCTCATCTGGGATTGTTCTGAGCCAGGAGTCTAATCTTCTTTTAAAGATGTCCACCGCAACACCACTTGTGTTCCTTAGTTCTTTGGGCAGCTGATTAAACAGTCTTGGTCCTCTCACAACAAAACTATTTTCTTTCAGGGTTAAGGATGTTTCCTGTCTAGCCTTTAATTTGGGAACACGACACAGTATTATGTCTAAGGCAGGGTTGTGGAGTCGGTCCAAAATTTTCCGACTCCGACTCCGACTCCACACATTGTAAAAATTCGACTCCGACTCCGACTCCACACATTGTAAAAAATCTAAAAATCCGACTCCGACTCCTCACATTTTAAATATACGACTCCGACTCCTCTAGTGTTTCACTCTATAATTATCATAATAATGAGACATTTCATCACCACCACACTAAGTGTGAAATTTTATATTTTATATTTTATATTTAAATAAATATAATTGTATATTCTGAAAATGTAAAAAAAAAATATTAAAAAAACTTAATCTAGGGGCTATCAATGAATAAGGTTTATTGACCAAAAAAACTAAATAACCTAAATGTTAGTATTTAGGATTTAGAAATTAAGGGTGACACAGGACACAGAAATTGGAGTCGGAGTCGGAAGTTTTTTACCGACTCCGACTCCGACTCCGCCCTGAAACGTGCTACTCCACGACTCCGACTCCACGACTCCGACTCCACAACCCTGGTCTAAGGTGTTTGAATATATACTCATTAATAGACTTGAATGTTACCTGTATACAAGTGATAAGAAATTTGGTTTCAAAATGAAGCACAGTACTGATATGTGTGTGTATGCATTGAAGGAAATGGTCTGTAAATACCAAACTCTAGATGCTAATGTGTTTTTGTGTTTCCTGGATGCCTCTAAAGTATTTGATCGTGTTAATCATGACAAATTATTCATTAAACTTGTAAATCGTAATGTACCTAGTTACTTGGTCCGTATATTAATATTCTGGTATAATCACCAGACAATGATTGTAAGATGGGGTGGAGTTAATTCAGAGCCATTCTCTGTGTCCAATGGTGTCAGGCAGTGAGGGATACTATCCACCTACTTATTCAATGTTTATATGGATAATCTATCTGTTGTGCTGAACATCTGTAAAATAGGCTGCTATATTGGTACAATGACTGTTAATCATCTGATGTATGTAGATGATCTAGTTCTTATTTCTCCATCTGTAAAAGGGCTCAGCACACTTTTGAAGGTGTGTGAAAGGTATGGGAAGGATAACGACATAAAATATAATCCTGATAAAAGTCGTTATGATTATGATTATGAGAACCAAGGCCTACAAGTATATAAATTTCCTGAATTTCAATTGAATGGTATGGTGCTGTCAGAAGTAATCCAGACTAAGTATCTTGGCCACATACTAACGGATAGTCTTTCAGATGACTGTGATATTCTAAGGCAATGTAGACAATTATATGCTCAGGGAAATACTTTGGTTAGAAAATTTCATGTGTTCATTTGATATTAAGTTGATTTTGTTCAAAACTTTTTGTACTCCTATGTATACAGTTCATTTGTGATGGAACTACAGGATGTATAATTTGAGGAAATTATATGTTGCATATAATATTATTTTTAGGAGTTTATTAAGGACTCCAAGATTTGTAAATGGTGCTCCTTCTAGTGTCAGTATGCCGTTTGTAGTCAATAAGGTGCCTAACTGTGCCAGTGTCATTCGCAATTTTGTATTTAGACTTATCACTAGGCTTGGTGAGTCAGTCAATAAGATAATAGAAGCCATGGTTAGTGGACTGGTCTCCGATATATTTTATAAATCTCAAATCTGGAAGCATTGGCGACTGGCGTAAGCAATTGTATGTTCATTATACACAGTGATTCACTGGCCTACTTAGTCAGTGCTCCAGACAACTATCTCTTAATCTTCCATGGACCTCTTATATAATGTTTGTACCTGTTGAGTCTGAAATAAAGTGTTTGTTTGTTCGTTTGTCTTCCTTTTCTACTTTCCACTGTTGTTTGGGGAGTTATAGGGTTCAGAGTAAGATTAGGGGCTAGTTCCTCCATTATTTTCCAAATGTAAATAATGGTGTATCTCTCTCTCCTCCTTTCCAGTGAATAAAGGTTTAATTCACGTAACCTTTCCCAGTAGTTTACTTCTTTGCACTCATTGATCTTGGCTGTGAAGCTTCTCTGAATCTCTTCTAGCTGTCTAATGTCTTCTTTTTTGTATGGGGATGTTAGGACCGAGCAGTATTCTAATTTAGGTATGATCAGTGTTTTCAGTAGAGGAATCATTACAGTCCTATCCCTTCGTTTAAAGGTTCTCAATATCTGCCCCGTTATTCTCTTTGCTCTGTTTACTGCTATCTTATTTTGTGTTTCAAATTTCGAATCATCAGTCATTACAACCCCTAAATCTTTTGCTTTAGAATTTCTCTGAATTTCCTGTCTATTTGGGGTATAATATTCCATGGATTTTAGGTCTTCTCTTTTTCCGTACCGTAACAGCTGAAATTTCTCAGTATTAAACTTCATATTGTTGTCTTCCGTCCATTTGTAGATTCTGTTCATGTCGATTTGTAGAGATCCTATATCTTCTGGGGTTTTTATTTTTCTACTGATCTTTATGTCATCAGCAAAGGATGTTACTCTTCTGTCTCTGGTAACGCCCTCATCTATGTCAGTTAGCATGATTATGAAGAGAAGTGGAGCTAATACTGTCCCTTGTGGTACTGAGCTGAGGACCTCTGATTCTGATGAAGATACTCCTTGTACTGTAACGACTTGCCGCCGCTCACTAAGGAAATTATATATCCATTTCCCTACTTTTCCTGTTATTCCCATATATTTCAGTTTATGTATTATGATTCCATGGTCACACTTGTCGAACGATTTGGCAAAGTCTGTGTACATTACATCATAGTTTTCATTACTTTCAAGTGCATCAATAATTTTATTGTTGCGTTCCATTAATTGTGATAGGCATGATCTGCCTGACCGAAACCCATGTTGGTTATCATTTAATATTTTCTGAGTTTCCAAAAGGTCATAGATTTTTTGTCTAACTATTCTGTCAAATATTTTAATGAGATGCGATGTAAGCGACACTGGCCTATAGTTTTTGGCCTCGGATCGATCTCCTCCTTTATATACTGGGACTATGTTCGCGCTCTTCAGGATGCCCAGTATTTCTCCCGTGTCTAGTGATCGTCTCCATATCCAATATAGGGGCTCAGCGATTGCATTCTTGCAGTGTTTGATCAGTGTGGCATTCCATTTATCCGGTCCTGCCGCTGAGTGTGTTTTTAGTTTCCCTATAGCTTGTGTAATATCATCTGTCGTAAAGTCGAAGTCCGTTACACTTTCCCCTTGTAATTCTTCTTCAAAGAACGCGTTTCTATCGCATATCAGTTTGTCAGTTTTTGGGATACTGAAAGATGATTCGTACTGAGCTCTTAATATTTCAAATACTTCTGTTAGATCATCAGATAAAGCACTGTTCTCGTTTTTCAAAGGTCCGATAGTCGCATGGTTTTTCGACTTTCTTTTTGCAAAATTATAGAAGTACTTTGAGTTAACCTTTATTGCTTCTTCGCGTCGTCGTCTTCTTTTTCTGTATGCTTCTCACTTAGTTCTTGTATGACGTCATCGATACTCTGCAGTTTATCATTTAATATTTTTCTGATGTTGTTATCTTTACAGTTACTTAATTTTGCAGTCACTCTTTTTCTCTTTCGGAACAATGACCTCTTTTGTCTCTCGAACCTGCTTCTCTTTCCTCTTTGTTGTATTTTTGGGACATGTCTTTTCTCAATTTCTAACGTCTTCTCCTTTAAAGTCATTAGCATCTCTTCCGTTGTCTTGGCCTCGAAAATGGTTTTCCAATCTATTACTTCCATACTGGATACAACATCTTTCCAGTTTATAGCTTTGGAATGAAAATTAAAAATTTCGAATTTGCTTCTTTCTGTTGTTCGTCTTCTTTCCTTTCTTGTTGCTTTTATATTGGTTGTTATTTCAATAATGTTGTGATCTGGTATTATAGTTGCGGATATTTCTACATTATATATATATATATATATATATTATATATATATATATATATATATATATATATATATATATATATATAGTGCAGTCCCAAATAACCGAGTTAATGTAATGGTTACTTTTTTAGTAACTTTACAGGTAATTAAGTAAAAACGTAATTAATATCTTAATTCACTAACTCACTTTTCCCGAATAACCTGTAGTTTTGTAAGATACAGTTGCTCTAGTTTTACCTTCAAAATAAAAATTTAGTTTGACATACATTTCGAGCTTGAAAGTCTAACACCGCCCCATGAGAGTAAATGACCGACGTTGGAAATGCTACCTAAATGTCGTTTGTTGTTTGGCGCTTGTCAGGTTGGCCTAAGTAGTAAGCTCATGTGCAAACAAACTATCTTTCATGGATACACTTCATAGAGCAGTCTTCGACTCATTAAAAATTTATTAAAACTTAAATTAGATCTTAACTTCTTTATCCAACGTTTTCAATTTGTTAAAATCAAAAGTAAATGGGCCAAACCTTTAGTCGGCTCTTGAGTTGTTCTTAATCTTAACCCTGCTTGGGGACAAGGCTAGAGTATTTTAAGTCGGATATTTCGGATGTAAACAAACACAGTAAACAAACATGCTATCAAGGAAGATCATGTTCGTAAAGTTTGACGCGGTTTCGACCTCTTAGATTAAATAATTCAAAGATATTAACCTTAGATTATAGAAAGAGCTACTTAGACTGTTCCCATTTACCCTTAAATTCTGAAGTTCTATTTTATATATTTTTTTAAAACACTAACTGGTAATTAAAAAATTTCCAGTTCGTTGCACAATTCTAGGATCTTTTCCGTTTGGGAGCTAGCAGCGAATTTTAATGAAAATTGGTATACTAATGTAGTTTTGGTCACTGATTTCAAAAATAACTTTCTTTTTTGGAGAAATGAAAAACAAACATGTTGAGCACTTTAAATAATTAATGTGTTTTTAAAGAAACTATCATGACTTAACCTAACTAATCGTCAAGGGCGTACAGTTGACCTAACCTGGCATTCAATTGACCTGACCGGGTATTCAAGTGACCTAACTGGGCATTAATTCTTGATTTTTTCTGCTACTTTTACAGATCTGCCGGGATCCTTCACAAAACGTATTCTTCGTAAAGTTGCACTTTTTACCGTTTGACCGACGCTTTTGGCAACGAAAGAACTGGGTATTTTTATCAAAGGAACACACTTTCCCACATTTAGAGCACTTTTTCATAAACAGTAGCAGTTTGTGACTAGATAAATTTAACACAATCCTCTGTAACTAGTTTAAGCTAGTTAAAACACATATTAATTATTTAAAGTGCTCTAACATGTTTGTTTTTCATTTCTCCAAAAAAAGAAAGTTATTTTTTAAATCAGTGACCAAAACTACATTAGTATAGCGCTTTTCATTAAAATTCGTTGCTAGCCCCCAAACGGAAAAGACCCCAATTCTATAATGAACGGGCAAGTGCCTTTTAAATTAATTATTATGACTAAAATTTAATTACACACTTTTTTGTATAACATTTAATACAATCCATACCGTGGTTTTACTCTAGAAAATTAAAACTTTATAAATATGTTACGCAATAATTATCTGAACTGTCTTGCAAATAATTTACACTATAAATCGTTTGTCTTGAAATTCAATGAAAGGACGCGAGGTTATGTTCTGAGAGACCCCTACGATAATGCGGTCCGCGTTATCGTTATTATATATTTTGGAAGGTGATGCAACTTTTTTTGGCCAAGGCTGGCTTTGATCAAAAGAGTCGCATCACACCATAATTTTTTAAGTTTGGCTGATAAAATCAAATGAAATCTGTACGCTACTTCCGAGTAATGATATGCTGTTGGTATATTAAATTTCATACCACTTCTTAATTTAAATACACTCGCCAAGAAACTGCAAAAGTATAACATATTAAAAATACTGTGATATAAAAATAATACACTAAATCTTTCTGAGGAAATTCACAAACGTTGACAAGGGTTACTAAATTCATTGTCAGTGCTCCAAATGCATCACTGATGTTATACGTAGATAATTGCTGTTAATTATTTTAAGGCGTTTCAACTTTTTTGGTCATAGCTGTACTCAAAATTCATATTCTAGCGGTGTCTATTTAAGTCCTTTCTGGAATATTCTTTACTACAGATTCCATGTAACTTTACTTTTAGTTGGTGATGAAATGGGTTTATCGTAGATTCGTCGCCTGGGGGATTTCGTCGCCAGGACGAAACTACCCAAGACCTGAATAGCCTTACAGTCGTAATATTTTCGTTAAAACTAACGAAAATATCACGACTTAACATAACCAATCGTCAAGGGCGTACAGTTGACCTAACTGGTGCTATAAAGGAAAAGATCCTTTTTTTTTTCAAATGAAATAAAAAATTTGTCCATTATTCTTAACCTTAGCCTATAGACAGGTGGATCATAATTGATAAGCTGTTAGGGAATGCTGAAATGCTGTCTGCAGGAAATGGGACTTACAGGACCTGAATAGCCTTTCCAATGACTCGTGGGATAGGGGAGGCCACCAAAGATAGGAACCTAAGCCCCCATTAGCTCATTCTATCCAAGGAATAGCCTAACTTAGACCTGAATCTCGGGTAGTTTCGTCCTGGCGACGAATCTACCCAAGACCACTGAAATGCTTCTCATTTTCAACTGTCGGCGACTACTTACCAAAATGCTGAAATATTATTTTATGTAGTCCCATTAAAAAAAAACCTCCAGTTTATTATTATTATTACCAATACATTAATTTAAATATCTCACTATATACCTGTTTTTAATGTTAAAATTTATTATTTGCATAAAAGATAGTTTGTTTCTGATATACAGGCTGAAATAGGCATATTAAAATCCAAAGTGTACCTATAAGCAGAGTTGGGCACGTTACTTTCTATAAGTAACGGCGTTATCGCTACCGTTACATTGATAAAAAAGTAACGTCTTACCGCTTCAATTACTTCTATGAAAAAGTAACGCGTTACCGTTACCGTTACTTTTAAGAAAAGACTAAAGAGTAAAAATGTCTTAATAATAGCAAATTATACTCTATATGACAAAAAAATCAAAACAAACTCAAATAAAAAAAATGGCCTGTCCAAAAAATTAATCTTGCAAATTTTTTAGGAGTGTGTTGTTCCATTTCAGGAACACTAGTTTTTCAAAATTGGCATTTGATAGTCCTCCTCGTTTGGAGGAGCTAACAGCTAATTAACAGTTATTAAATGATACTAGTCAAATGATCAGTTTGAAAGTAACGAGTAGCGAGTAACGATTAAAATCTCGAAAGTAACGGCGTTACCGCTACAGCTACTAAAAAGTAACATCGTTACGTAGCGGCGTTACTAGTAACGCCGTTACTCCCAACACTGCCTATAAGTCATCATACACAAACGTCCGACGAGACAGCTTGTCGATATATTTGATAATTTATGCTTAACTAACGTAACCCATATCAAGTTGCTAAATGTTCATCAGACTAAAGCATAGGTTAACTATTTCTCGTGCCTTTGTGATTTAAAACTTATATAAAGAGATTAGGGAAAATAATTATTCATTTCCATGACTTGAGTAAGATTACCTTTTGTACTTCAACAACCACAATACAGGGTGTCCCATAAGTCCGGCATCATAGGAAAAATAATTAAAAAAGGCAAAACTAAAGCTTTTATTTACAGAACGTGCTCAATATGTCCACCATTGTTTTCAATGCACAAATTCAGACGTGATACCCAGTCAGCAAGCACACGGTGAATGATGTCAGGAATAATGGTGTTACATGCCCCAATAATGCACTGCCGCAAATGTTCAACACTCCTAATTTTCTCTGCGTATACCAGCGCTTTCAAGTGGCCCCAGAGATAAAAATCTAGTGGCGTGAGATCCGGGCTTCTAGCTGGCCATTCCACAGGCCCTCGACGTCCTATCCAATGACCAGGGAATTGTTGGTACAGGTATTCCCTTACTTGGGTGCTGTAATGGGCAGGAGCGCCGTCTTGCTGGAACCATGTTGGGAAATTTCCTTCTTCGTTCAAGACACTGGGAAATGCTTCTTCCTTGAGCATACGTAGGTAGGTGCCTCCAGTCACTGAGTCCAGTGACATGTTCATCGAAAAAGAGGGGATCTGTGATGCGATCCTTCCAAATGCCACACCATACCATCACCCGAGATGCACTTTGTTCCTTTGAAGAGGTATACCAGTGAGGGTTGTTTTGAGACCAGTAGCGGGTGTTCTGTCGATTTACCTCACCATTTCCATAAAAAACCGCCTCGTCACTGAACAGAATGGTGGACGGGAAATTGGCATCCCGAGCATATTGTTCCGTAGCCCATTCACAAAATTCCATCCGCCGCGCCGGTCGGGATCATCATCGCTTAATTTCTGTAGGATCTGAAGTTTATATGGATGCCATTTGTGAGCCTGTCTCGGCAGACAATCGCCGAAGAGACTTATTGGGACTTCTGTTAAAATGAGCCAGGATAGCAGTCGCTGTATCATCGTCAGTGGATCTCCTTGAAGGTCCACTGCGTGGTTTATCTTCTATGGATCCTGTTTCCTTAAACTTTGCAACAAGTCTGCTAACACAACTCTGTGTTATTGACTCGCGGTCTGGATGCAGTCTGTTAAATTCAGCAGCGGCCTCTCTCTCACTCCGATTTCCTATGAGTAGAATTATCTGGATTCGTTCTTCCTTGCTCACAGACATTATGGCCTGTAGAAAGAGAAAAATATGAATTATGGTTTGTAGAAATAGAAAAATATGAATTTCTCCTATGATGCCGGACTTATGGGACACCCTGTAGAATAAAATATATCCAGTGTATACCAAAAGAAGAGGAAAAGTTAAATATAAGATTTATGGAGTTATTTTATTAATGATTAAACGTTATTTACCCATGTTAACATTCTGCAATAAACAAAATTTTGTGTATAAAATATACAAATGATAAAGTTTTACATACAAATATTTACAAATACGATATGAAAACTACATAGAAACTAAAACTAAATACATACACAGTATATAAAAAACATGAACTGTATAATTTTTTTAAAACTAAGACTATAATTTCATATAATTAACTCAGTTTACCTTGAAAATAATTTTAAAAGAAAACTTTCATTTTAGAACAGTAACGATATTAGCACCATTTTTTCAGCTTATCACACGCAAACCAAACCATTGATCGAGATTATCTCAATCTGAAAGTGATGTTTATCATTATATATATATATATATATATATATATATATATACTTGTACATACAGTAAAGGAGGCAAATTTGAAGATTATACCTATATAAAAGTAATTTTATACACGAATTTTCACTTGAAAGCGAATAGGATAATTTCAAGAATAATTTGGAGAAATATATTTAATAAAAAATTATGCAAGAATAATTTTTAACATTAAAATACTAATTAGTAATCATTTTAGAGGAAACATTTTAATCTATTAATGAAATCTGTAGCACAAATTGAAAACACAACCAATAAGTACATTTTGTAATGGAATTCAAAACAATGTTTGACATCTGATTTTAAATATAACAACTCTTTACACTTTCAGTCGTGTTTTAGTTACTATTTTACTTAATATGAAAATATTATACAAAAATATTCAAGTTCTTTCACTATTAATATTATTATGAAACTAAACGAGTTAGTGATTAATCGTACAATGCTTATTTTATATAATTTTTGGTCAAATAATTTTAAGTACCATCATTTTCATTAATTATTTGTACATTTTCAATTTATTGACCTCACGGCATCCAAGCGGTTCCGTCTGGGAAGTTGGGTCGAAGTGCCCGGGTTCGCGTCCCGCCTTCTCTTCACTTGGATTAAAAGCCGCATCTCGTTCAACGCGAGGCGGGATGGTAAAGGGAGGAGTCGAGCAATGAGCCCCGCCTACTATGGGTCTTAGTCCCACTGCGCCATCTGTTGACGTTCGGGTCAGTCGTACTTACAACAGATGGGGTTGGTACTGACAATGACAAACCTTTACTTTTTTGTAATTTTATATATTAGTTACGTGAGTCAACTCCCTACAAAATGATAAGAGTTACCTTTTAATTAACCTGAGGGGTCAGTGAAGCCAAAAACGAAAGGAACAAAATGTAATATAAATATATGTTGCATATTAAAATTATTTAATAGTTATTTCATCAACAGACGAGTGTCGTTTCTTTCATTGTATGGGAATATAACCTCTAGTATACTTATGCGGATGCCGCCATTTAAAACTTTACTTATACTCTTTCTGCATCACAGTGCTTTATATGTAAGCACCGTGACCGGCTCGACTTTCTTAATGTGAGAGATCGAGTTTGGGGTAACCGATGAGAAAAAAAAATAACGCTCAAATGAAGGACGCATTTAAAAAAATAATGGATCGCCTGAAGATCAGGGCCGCCAGTAGGCTTGCCAACTTTCTGAAGTACAATTCCGGGAGATATATATACAGGCCATAAAGGGGGGCCGGGGCGAGCCGATCCAGCTGGCGGGTTCGGGGGGGGTGGCGCTGTAACCCCCTGAGAAATTTGTTAAATATGACCAATTTCAAGGACATTTTGAGGCCATATGCAGGGGGTATAAAGACATATTCTAAGGTCAATTAAGTCAATCGACGCCCCTGTATATATATATATATATATATATTATTTTTTTTTTTAATTGGGATTGTTTAACCTCCTTCGCAACATCTAAGGTCATATGACGGAGGGGACCTACAGCTTTACGTGGGATCCGAACCACGGGTATATATATATATATATGAGTTATTCATATCAATAGTAAAAAAAATACCCAGATTATTTAAAGGCTAATAATATGCAAATGATAAGGTGATACCAAATTATGTATTTAAAGAAAACTATTCTCAAATTGTAAGATATCCGGGAGATTAGGATAACGTTCCGGGAACCGGGAGAACACACACGACTGCGGGAGTCTCCCGACGCGTCTGGGAGGGTTGGCAAGCCTAGCCGTCAGCCTTCTTTGGTTAGCCTTATAACTTATAAGGCTAACTAATGAAAATATCACGACCTAGCCTAACCAATCGTTAGGTCAACTGTACGCCCTTGACGATTGGTTAGGTTAGGTCGTGATATTTTCGTTAGTTATCCTTATAAAGCTAACTAAAGAAGGCTGGGGGCTCTGATCTTCAGGTGATCGAAAATAATAATAATAAATCTTAAATAACTGAGCTTATTAATAAGATGGCAACCTGCCTATACATTAATTACCTGGACTGTTGTACTGTACCTTTTACAAGTGTACGGCGCCCCCGCGTTACAGACCTGGGATCACCCGAAGATCAGGGCCCCCATGTATTCTTGTTTTTTGCTTTATAGTACCAAATATAATAAATTAAATTGAATGCCCGGTTAGGTTAAGTCGTGATATTTTCGTTAGTTTTAACGAAGATACCATTTGGTAATTGAGGCTGGGGGCCCTAATCTTCAAGGTGATCCCAGACCTGTATCTACATATTAAACCATTTTATATACAGTTTATCTGGCGAAGAATTGATTTTTCATTACTAAACATAATTTGGTAGAGTAAATTTACTTTATATGAAAAGGCAGTAATTAATTCGGATATTACATGAACGGATAAGATTAGAATTAATATTTTAGAGGTATGCAGTATAGAGCAAAATAGAATTAAAATTTTGTTCTGTATTATTAGTTAATATACATGAAACTGTACCAATAAATTCTACAAATTTATCTTTGTAAGTAAATATGTAATGCAATTTTCAAGATGAATATATATAATTATATATATATATATATATATAGATTATTATAATTAAATAATTAAATGATAAGACTTTAAATGCGAACGAGTAAAATATAGACCTAAAAACCAACTTCGATTTATATATATATATATATATATATAATAGTTTTATAAAAGAAACAGTACTTTTAAAATTAGAATTAAGCTAGAGAGGTCATCGTATTAGAAATACAGTATATGGAAAAATTATATAATTTTTAATCACTTCTTTACATATAGGCCTACATATTGTTCACACTGAAGCTTTTTAAATGTTTGGTTTTGGTTCACAAGGGTTAGAACTGCAGTTAACTAAAATTAATTTTTTTGTATCAGTCATATGAGGTGTAGCAGCGATTCACGGGTTAAAATAATATCTTCCTAAGCAAAGGAGTGAGTTCTTATGTATTCCTAAAATGTAAATAAAGATTAAGGATCTGCGTTAATATTGTGAAAATTCTACGATAGCAGAATTCAAGACAGGCCTAGTGCGATGGTAATGTTAAATAGGGCCTATGAAATAAGTTTTTACCTTTGTTCATAATAATGACTTACTTATTAAATAGGATAAATAAGAAATTTCAAATTCACCCCAGTTAAAGCCAAATTCTCAAACCTTACAGGTTATGTTCGTAACTTCATACAGTGAGAACTAATCTTTTATCATATAGGTTTTATGAGGTAAGGGCATTCAATTTGACGTCACTGCACGATGTAGTTAAAATTTACGAAACAACGTTCCATTTACATATGTGTTGTTATACAGACTTAGGCTTTGCAGCGTTATCCGGGAAGTTAAGCATGAAAATAATGCAGGCAAAGGAAGTCTGCAAGTCTTCCACAACTAAATCTTAAGACGTCATTCTATATGCAAAATTTCTAGATTTAAAGCATTCCAGACTGACAAAAGTTTATGGAAATACTTCTTCTTAAACAAGAAAAGGTCCGAGTACAAACTCTTGAGTACTTCCACGCATATAACAAGAACTACAGTATATAGTTAGCCGAATTAGGAAAAGTTTTCAGTTAATAAAATTGCTATTTTCCTCTTTGCCTTCATAGATGGCGCTACTCTCCGACACTGCTACTGTCTCCGAGTCCGTTTCTTCACCTTCGGAAGAGTCCGATGTGTACGACGATTGTTGTTGCTTTTGTTGTTGATTTGCGTCACAGAAATAGGCTTCAGTCGATGAAACCTGTTGTTGTTGTTGTTGCGGAGACTTCTTGGGTTTGGTCATTTGTCTTTTCTGTTCGTCGTCTTTAGTTTTGATTTTGCGCAACTCCGCGTGACGCCATTTCATTCGACGATTTTGAAACCAGACTTTGACCTGAAATTAAACATATAGATTAACAGAACGTAAAAAAATATATATATATATATATTACATTAATTAAACAGTGTTCTCCTCTGAAGACGAGTTGCTAATGCCAATATTTACATTCTAATGTGTTCAAATTAATGATACATGAATGTTGATAAACTTTTTAGACAGAAGCGATCACCTTCATTCGTAATTCATACTGAGCGAGCCTACTTTGACCTATCTGCTCTCATCTATACCTGAGCATCGGTTAGTCCTAAGGTCGCCGCTAGCTGACGTCGGTCGGGCTTTGTGATGTACTTCTGTAGGAGGAACCTCTTCTCCAATCCCTTTCGTTGGAGGTTACTGAACACCGCCCTCGTCCAAGACCTTTTCCTTCTTGACCCTCCTTCCTTTGTGGGTGTCGAACCCATCCCGCTGTGAATACTGGCGGCACTGCTCACTAAGCTTCGATTCAAGGCTAAATTACTGACACTGGTGTTAAGCACCGTGCTATTACTCGTTCCGAGTGGACCGTTTGGATTGAAAACTGAAAAGAAGGACATTAAAAAGTTAAAACTTTTGTATTTTAATTATGAGACATATTTTATATATTTTAACAAAACTAATTCTTATTTTAACATTTTAGATTATAATGTTTATTTCATTTTCGAATGATAACATAATTAGATTCAATCAAAACCTTCGATATTAAGCGATTTCTTCTTTTCTGCCAAGTGCCAACAGAATATAAACAAAAGTGCCCTTCGATTTTGCGAACGAACATAAGGGTACATACCAAGCTGCGCCAAGTTCAGCCACTTAAATCAAATTATTATAGGGTGAATTTGGATACAGCCTAAATCACAAGAGGTGTCATAGTCTACTCACTTTAAACGAAAATCAGTTATTCAATAAATAAACTTGTATTTTAATTTACTTTTTTAATATTAATATATTTTATTTTTAATATTCTAATATTTTGATATTTTATTTACATTTAAAAGCAATACAGAATTATTGTTTGTAAGACACATTTCTTCTCGCCCATAAACAACAGCTGATTACGTGATAATCTCAAAACATCCATTGTTTAAAAATAATAAGTATATAGTCCAAAACTTAAAAATTTAAAATATTAGAAACAAAAGTTTATTTCTTTACAAAAATTACCATTTAAAATTTATTTAACTGCTTCGTTAATCTGTTTTTTAAGAATCATAAAATTTTTCCATATTTTTTTGTTTATCCGAAATGATATATTCTAAAAGACATTATCTCCTGCATAGAACACCTTTCGATCGCTTCTCTGTTTGTTTATTTAACGACTGTTAAAAACTCTATTTGTTTCAACGGGCCAATTGTCATTTTAAAAGCATTATTTTCTCTCAAATAAACACATTACGATAGTTTCCGCTCAAATGATTGTAAACAAAACAGAAAATGATGACGAATGTGCCTCAACGATGGCTAACTCGCGTAAACAAAAATTCTCTACAATCTTATAATTAATTTCAGTACTCTCATAATGTATATTTAATTGAGAGTGAGGAAAATAGAAAAATAATATTAAATAATGATACAAAGTATTCCATTTCGCTGAGGTGTAGTTTCCCATTAAAAGGTAATTCATCGGATGACTTACGAATATCATGATATGATGATATCAAATTATCATTTATCTGTAAAATATTTTCGGATATGGAAACTAACTATTACAACTGAGTGTAAAAATAAACAATTCATGTGAGTGACATATATATAGGGTGGCGCAAAAGTTAGGACACGTAGGAACTATGCTTTTCAATGGAAATTTATGCGAGTAGGTATATTTGCGTTGAAAAAGCATTGTTCCTGTGTCCTGACTTTTGCGCTACTATATATATATATATATATAGAGAGAGAGAGAGAGAGAGAGAGAGAAAGATTTTTTCCCTAAAAATGAAAAAGAAAAAAGCTTCAAATCTTAGATAAACTGTTTGTTGTTACGCCGAAAGGAATTTATTGACTTGTGCCAGAAACTTTAATTAATTGTTTTTGGTGAATAATTGGCTGAATTGTAACGGTTACCGCTAAAATATATCTCCCCCCGCCATACACACACATACTCCAACTCCCTCCCCCCTCTCCAACCCCCAACAATAAATTATGAAAATGGAACTGACTTTGGGCGCATTCGTTACGTCCAAATTGCAAAGCGGTATTTTAATCCGAGAGTCCTTTAAAATTAATTGTGTATATATCGTTCTCTTTTTATTATTATTAATGCTTTTAATTTATTTAAGAATGTGTTTAATTTTTTTTTTTTAATTCACTGAAAGAATTTTTTTTAAATTAAATTATTATTTTTTAATTTAACCTTATTGTTGCTTTGAAAGAAGAAAAGTTTTGTAATGTTTAATAAAAATGTGTATAATTATTAGATAATGGTTGGTCGGTCGGACCGTTTTGCATTTTCCGTCCGTCAGAGGGCGCTGAGTCGGTCGGTATAACGCTGCCACCAACGGGATAAAATAAGTTCCCTTTAAAAGGGGAACTGACTCAAGCCAGATACATTACGTGCAGTGGGTTCATCATTGCTGCATCTCACTCCTCTTTCGCAGTTTCTCTCGTAAAGTGGCACTAAAATGGCAGTAAATTTAATGTTTTCCAGAGGAAAAAAGGAAATCAGAATATTATAAGATAGAATTATAGTTCTTTTCTGCGCAACTCGATCTTATGATGAGCCCGGCACATTTTCATCTCTTTTTTTTTTACCCCTTTACATTTTTATTTCATCCTTAGAGGCGTAACTGATTTTATTTCCTATTTTTTATTACTTCTCTTTTCGGTAACAGTCAAGTTTTTCTCGTGACTAGAAAGATTATTTCCCATGTGGCGCAACTCCCATTACCACTTTTTGTAAGCGGGAATACTCAAAGGAAATTTCAAATTTGGAAAAAAAAGTTTCCTCATTTGTGAAGGGGTAAATAAAAGAGTCCCGCGACGCAATTACAGTTACTGCCTACTCATTCCCATACGCGTAATTCCCATTCCTATCCGCGTAATTTCCCTTCCCACCCGCGGTCCGCAAATGAAAATTCACAGTGAAAATTATACATTTGAAAAAAAAAGAGTTTCTTGATTTGAGAAACAATGTCACGCCATTCCCAATCATGGCAAAGGCGCCAAATGGGAATGGCTAGTATTTCCTAACCTAACTTAATTTAACCTAACCTACACTACCCAAACCTAACCTAGCGTAACCTGGTATCATTCCATTCAATGTCACTCCCATTTTATTCCGCGACCAAGAATGGGAAAAACCGAGAGTGAGAATGTCAAACGAGGCATTTTCGATTCGTGTCATCCACATTCTCATCCACTACTTTTCCACGTTCTTCCGGGTTAAGTTAGCTCAGGTTAGGTTACGATAGGTTAAGTTAGGCTAGGTTTGGTTGTTAGGCTAATGTTAGGTTAGGTTAGGTTGTTACAAAATATTAGCCCTTTTACCGCGAATGGGAATGGAATAACATCGTTTTTCAAATCAAGAAACGCTTCTCAAATATGGATTTCTCACTTTCTATATTTTCATTCGCGGACCGCGGACGGGAATTTGGAATTGGAACTGGAATTGGAATGACATTGAGTGGAAAGTAAGCGCCCAAGGGGTATTATCTACAAAAAAATCTAAAATGGTGTGAAATCCTTCATTTAGAATGGATCTATTTGAGAATCGCCTCTTCTGAGAGTTTCAGTTTGCGATTTCTCATTCATGGACGAAGACTGAAATGAGGATGACCGAAATTGGGTAAAAACCGAATGAAACTACGTTTCCGGAAAAAAGGGTTTTGAAAGAGTGAAATTGTTTGGAATCCAGTTACCTTTCCCCCTAGATTGGAACTGACTGCAATTGGAATCGGAACTAAAGAATTTCGTAGGTCGAATTTAGAATCGGATTCGAGACTTTTAGACAAAAAATATTTTATATATATATATATATATATATATATATATATATATATATATATATATATATATATATATATATATATATACAATTATAAGATTAACACCCAAATTTTAATTTTGATGATCCACAGCAAAATTTTTAAGTGCTGAAAGTGGAGCAAATAGTTTTACGTTTTACCCTCTAGTGCCCAGGATTATTTTCTGAGGCTAAATAAAATCGTCTGACGTTAACCAGAACAACATCAAAGTGCCGCTGAACCGTATGAAAGGTTGATAGATATTTAATTGATCATTGGGCAATACCCACCAATTTTGTCCACTTTTGGGCACGAGTATGTAAGTCAACGTACGTTCACCATGAAAGACACATAATTGAACGAATCAACTACAAAATATCGATGAGTTAAGTGAGTTCAGATATTTTTAAGGGTTGGGGCTACGTCGTGGCCAATGTCGTAACACCGCTTCCCGGAGATCAGCGAAGTTAAGCGACATTGGGTCTGGGTAAATAGTTGGATGGGAGACCGTCCTCCGCGCCCAGATTATGTAGCGACCCGTGGTTCGGATCCCACGTAAAGCTGTAGTAGGTCCTCTCCGTCATACGACTTTAGATGTTGCGAAGGAGGTTAAAGAACCCCAATTAAAAAAAATATATATTCTTAAGGGTAATAAAAGTATAACCTAAAAATACAGCACTTAACAAGAAAAACTGTAAAGAGTTGCTTATCAGAGAAACAACCCACCCTACTCTACCCCACACCATCCAACACCACAATTAGTCATTTCATGTAATGCTTAAAAGTTTCAGGGATTTTTGCGTAATGACTGTGACCCTTAATCATAAGCATTACGTATTTACTATTCTAACTTAACTTAACCTAACCTAAACATAACTTTAACGAAATGATTAACCGCTTAATCGGATTAGGTAAAATATCTGAAACTTTAAGACATTATATATATATATATATTAGGGTGGTCCTTATTTTTCAACTTTCAAATTTCCGTGCTCTAACCCCATCAAACTATGTCAGTTGATGTAAAAACACAGTATACACAATTTTATCGAGATATATTAATATTTAGAGGTCGCTCAACGGCTTCATAATACTGGATTATAAGATTCTCATAAAGTAGGAATATAAACAATTGCCAAATGCATTGCCTATTCGAATTCGATGGTAATTTAGCACCTCTAATATCGTCCTCACACTTATCAATCAAGTAAACCTTGGATTTATTTAGAGTCTCCATCACTATGTATTTTGATCCATAAATCCACACCTGAAAATAGAACATCAATGTAATATTAGGCGCAAAATTTAAGAAATTTACAAAACAAATAAAAAAGTTTAAAGACAAAACACTGTATGCGCCTGTTTAATACACACACATCCTACCATTAAGGTGGCTGACATGATACTGGAGGGGGGGGTAGAGCAAGGAATTGTGTGGCAAGTAATGACGCATTATATTGCACAATTTTGATGGCTTTGAGCGAATTCTAAATATTAATATTTTCTCATGAAACTTCATAAACAGTGTTTTTGTATCCCCTGTCACATTTCTAGGGGGTCAGACCGAAACATTTTGATATTTCATTTTTCACCATATAAATAAGGACCACCCTAATATATGAATGAAAATGAAAAGGTTTATTGGTAGACTATAGTCCATATGACAAATATTATTAATACAATGACAGTTCACATACTAAGGATAGAAATATATACAACTGATTAGAAATAATACTGTAATGTTGAAGTTAAGTGGAGCTACAGACAGACGTTTTTCGTGCCAAGAATTCCATAGCTTACAGCAGGGGTCCCCAATCCTGGGCCTGCGAGCACCATGGTGCCCGCCGACCCTTTTGCGTGTGCCCGCCACTGACTGACTACGATTGATAAGTTTTTATTTAAATTTTTAATAAAATGTTAAGTGTTACATATTTTAAATATTTAGTTACTAAATATTAAAAATATGTAACATACTTAACATTTTATTAAATTTTAGTAGTTAAATACAGAAACAGATGCTCATTTATTTGAAAATAATTATTTCTTTATAAATAAATTAAGTTATCTTTTTGATAATTTTTCTAAGATTCTTAGTTAGCCCATCCTTGTTTTTTTTGTGTATTATGTTCATTATTTTACATAGGAATTAAATGTTTTGTTTGTGTATTATGTTCATTATTAAGTCCAACTATAAATTTGCCTTGAAAAAAGTAAATGGTGCCCGCCGCACTACCGATAGTCTTGAATGTGCTCTTCGGCACAAAAAGGTTGGGGACCCCTGGTTTACAGGATAAATGGCAGGACTCATGGATAGCTTAGATAATCGGGTTGGTTGATTTTTTAATTCTTTGCAAAGACTGTATTGAGCACGTCTTGTTACCTCCGGGAAGCTCGGGACATTGCGGGTAGCAAACATTTGCGAAGCTGAGCATCTCGGGAGTAATTTATGTCAGAGTCTAAAAGACCCATTGTACAGGGTGTCTCAATATACATGCAACCCATGTCACTGCTAATAATTCTGCCAATATTAATGTTCTCGTTCTATTTTTTCAGATTTGAAGAGAGGAGACGATAACAACTAATAATTATCAATCAAAATGCCTTGGACAAAGGACGAAAAATTTTTTTGCGTCACTACTTATTTGGAGACGAAATCATTCAAAACTGTGCAAGCGAAATTTCGCAGGAAGTTCAACTTCAACAATTATCCCCAGAAAAGCCAAATTTATCGTTGGGCACACAATTTCAAGCCACAGGATCAGTAAACAATCTCAACAAGAAAGCAGAAACACCCAGATCTGGCAGGAAGGTGACTGCAAGATCTCCTGACAATGTGAATGCGGTGAGAGATTCTGTCGGAAGGAGTCCGAAAAAGTCAATCCGAAGACGTTGCCAAGATCTGGGTCTTTCACGTGCGTCAGTGCAAAGAATCTTGATCAAGGATCTTCAGCTGTACCCATACAGGATCCAGATCAAGCATAAACTCACACCAGCTGATATGGCAAAACGTGTTGTGATGTGCCGCCGGTGGTTCGAGAACAAGATCGAAGAGGATCCTGACTTTCTTGATGATGTTTGGTTCAGCGACGAAACACACTTCTTGCTCAGTGGGTATGTCAATAGCAAGAACAATGTGTTCTGGGGCACACAAGCCCCAGACGAGGTGCTTCAGAGGCCCTTGCACTCTGTGCAGGGTGTCAGGGTGATTGGCAACTTCGCTCGTCGGCTTCAAGTGTGTCTGCAGCGCAACGGCGGTCATTTGGAACATGTGCTCTAATAAATGTATCCTTTGATCTAGAGACCTCAAATCTTCAGTTTTTAATTGTTATCATATCAGCTTCCAGGAAATGTAATCTTTTTTGGAGTTTACTTTCTGAGTAATAAATTATTATCATGTCAATGGGTTCCATCTATTTTGAGACACCCGGTACATCAAATTTAGGGTTCTGCCGCAACCTTTTTTATAATTCACCAAGAGTACGAAAATATGAAAGAGAGTGTCTTTAGCTTCACTTGGACAGAATTGAAAGTTCCTTATGGTCATATTCGCTTTAGCACACGGGCTTCGAGATTGTTTTCTTATATCCGAGTCATCACTCAAGGAGCTGGTGATATTTTGACCCAAATACTTAAACCCTCGTACTTCCTCAATTACTTCACCATTCATTTTAAACCTTATATCAGCTGGCTGATTACAGCTTTTAGGATGAAACTGCATAACCTTAGTTTTTGTAACATTAAAAAGAATATCATGTTTCCGCGAATACACTTCGCAGACATTTAGTAGCCAATCCAGACCTTTAACAGAGGGACTTATTAACACCATATCATCGGCATAAACTAAGTTAATTACCCTCGCGTTATCTATACAACATCCCACTGTTGCCTCATTAAGTGAAGCAATTAATCCGTCAATATACACATTAAACAGCACTGGGGAGAGCAAGGAGCCTCGTCTCACCCCGCAAGAGGAGCCAAAACACTCGGATAGTACATTGCCCCACCTAACGGTGAAAGATTGGTGGGAATACCAAAATTTCAATAAATTTAATATGTACATGGGAACCTTCCTGTCTTCTAGTTTCTCAAATAAAATATTGTGGCTCACCCTATCATATGCCTTACTTATATTTAGGAAACTGCCCAATTTATAGTGGGCCTAATATTAGCCGAATGAGGTGATGCTGATTAATTTAGTGGTAATGACTAAGTGATGTAATGAATGATTGTTAATGACAGGCTGGGTCAACAATTTATGATGTCTTACGGTATCACCGTGTGTGTATATATATATATATATATATATATATATATATATATATATACACAGGTTGTTCCATAAGTCTGGTCTCATAGGAAAATTAATTTTATATTAAATTTACAAAAGTAATACGTAAGAACAAAAACAAATGTTCAAATTGACGTCTTCTTTTGGGACCTATTTTTTGTTGCAGATAAAATAACACAATGACTAAATATAGAAATGCATTACACTCGTGAAGAAAAGGCCTCCAAAGGCCTTTTCCTCACGAGTGTAACACACTCACATATTCCATAAAAGATCTCAACACAAGACATTAATTTGAACATTAATATTTTCCTATGAGACCGAACTTATGGGTTACCCTGTATGTATATATATATATATATATATATATATATATATATAACAGATCTCAAGATTGACTCTCCTTGTTCAGTATACATCTTTAAATATTTATCGTTGGGGTAAAGTATAATTTGTTTCAATTTATGTGCACATGATTTATCGTTAAGAAGCTTCTAAGTACTGTAATCCTGTGTGTGTGTGTGTGTGTGTGTGTGTGTGTGTGTACAGTACGTCCGTATGTATGTATCAAAGCTATTTTAACTTTGAGAAGTTTGGCGAAACGGCTGTCTACTGTACGCAGGAAAGAGTAAACTGTTTTAAATAAATCCTCTCATGATGATGATGATCTACAGAAGCTAAGGCTACAGAAGCTAAGGTTAGCCCGAGAGAAAGGAAGAGTAGGGGTTAAGAGAAGAGAATAAGGGGTTAAGTAAGTAGCAACACCTATCACTCGTGGGTTAACATTCATTCAGAAAAAGAGACAAAAGACTCACCATCATCATCCGCCGGCCACTGCCGACACGTCAGAAAAATAGTCGAAGAGAATAGGAAAGGGGTGAAAGATGAAAAGAAGTAAACTAAGAACGCTTACAAACCATGCAAACACAGTCTTAACTCACTATCATACAATGCAAACTACAGACATGCAAGTAAAGTTACAGACATGCAAGTAAAGAGAGGATAAGAAAAAAAAAGTAGGTAAAGTAAAACAAAAAGTGGGTTAGTTTACGCTACGAGCTACATCTACGTTCGTTCGTTCATCAGCTATGATGATGATGATGAAACTACTTTATTATTAGAGTACACTCCAAAAAAACCTTCTAAATGTAGAACTTATAACTTCTTTTTGAGGGCGCATTTTAGGGGAAGTATTTTTTCCTTCTTTTGGGTATCAAAGTTTCTCGTCACGTGATGTAATAATTTCATTTAATGATACATACTCGTGAGATCAAGTCCGCGCGAGGATTTTGTAATTTCTGACCATCCGTGGTGGGTCGTGGTTCGGATTGCGTATTAAGCTGTAGGTCTAAGGTGGGGGCAACACGTTTGACCTTCGTCAGAATGGACAATTCGGGCGGAAGAAAAAAACCAAGGTTTATATATACAGTATATATAAAGTTTCGGGGACACCAGTTTTTATTTACCCCTGATTGGCCGAAATTGGTGACTTAGGAAATAACTAAGCAACGCAGAATGACCACCTAACCTAGCGTAACCTAACACGGATGTAAGAGTCACTCTGATTGGCCCGAAATCTAAATCTGGTGTCCCCGGAACTAACGCGCGAAAATGCGCGAAAACGAATACAGATTTGAATGTTCTTTGGACTTCGTTAACACGAACCACTGTTACTTTCAGTGGTGATGAACCACGTACGGAAGCCTCATCAGTATATTGACACCCTATTTGCCTCGTAATGCTGCTAAGAACTGTTCGTTCCTTGAAATGGGCGTGTGGGCGGAATGATGCTCTATCTATAAAGATATTAAACTCTCCATACTTCAATTTAAGTTATAAATACATCGATTAATAATTATATATATATATATATATATATATGGAGGAGGGGCAACAAGCTTGACCTTCATGAAATAAGGAATCATCGCACGGAACATTTGAAAGGTTGAAAGGTGTGTGTGTGTATATATATATATTATATGTGTGTGTGTGTGTGTGTGTGTGTGTGTATATATATATATGTATATATATATATATGTGTGTGTGTGTGTGTGTGAAGTTTGTTTTTTATAAATGATTATATACAAACAAATTCCTTCCTGTTACATTCACCCCAAATGAATGTTGAACCAAATTAGTGTTCCTCAAATCTCTTTTATTTAAAGCGCGTTTCTAATCTCAAAAGTAAACAAAATTTTCCCGCTTTGTTGCTCCCAATATTGTAAAAAAGGTAAACAAAATGTCCATCGCGAATCACCCTCACCAGCCATCAATAGAGTGCATGATCGTCGATAGATGGTCGCATTTGCCAAAAATCTTAATGTTGATCGTTCCGCACCTCGTGTTTGGCCGCAATATTTTTCTCAATCCATTACAGCGATGAGAGATGAAAGATTATAGCCTAATAAAAGGCTATAAATGTAGCTTCTATCCCCATCTTCAACAAACATTCAACTTCAAACACTTGGCAGAAAGGGATTTTTCATCTTCATTTCCCTGTGTCGCGTTAAAATCGCTTCTCGAAATCGTTCGACCGCCGCCTGTAAGTATAAACGACCTCCCAAATAGATGCTTTTGAGCGAAGTCTATATAAGACACGATAGCGAAAAGTTACGAATCTTTTAAAATGGTTTCGTAAACACAGGCAGAGGAAGGAAAGCGCCAATGGATTATCGTGTAAACTGTTTGTTCAAAGGAAATCATTGCCTGTGCGAGCAGACATTACGCAGCCGACCGTCTCCCGTAAACACTCTTTTTGGTTTAGGCTACACTAGGCCATAGGCAAAGATGGCGGGAGTGTACGAGGAGCAAATGTGAAGCGCTTTTCCATATACAATTATGGCTTTACAAAGACTAAAATTTAACGACTCTGTCCCAAGTTATTTACAAATATTTTACTCAATTATCGCTTAATGGGAAGATTAATGCGAATTCCACGGTGTATAAAGACTGTTCTAAAATAATGGGAGCTGTTAACCTGTGTAAAGGGTTTTATAATTGAAATGATAATCAGACAAAATAATTAATTAATTGATATCACTGTACAATGTATATACAGTACGTACATACATACATACCATACAGTAGCGTGATCATGTGATTTTCTATTATAATTATTATACCATAACTATTAATTTCACAGTTTAATTTGATACAGCTACTGAATTGGAGGGCGCAGTGCTTATAACACTGACCTCAGATGGCTGGTTGATCGATTTACGTCCTTCAGCCACGAAGGGTCATTGAGAAGGGTAGGAACACTATATCAAGAGCGAAAACGAAGATTATATCATTTGAAGACTACGGTGAAGCCAAATAATTATGAACAGCAGGCTCGTCACTGTTCACCATATATATATATATATATATATATATATATATTAGGGTGATTCAAAAAAAATCAGTTTTTTTTTTAATTGTTCAACCTGTATTTTTGTTCCCTATGACAAAAAAGTAGTGTATGCCAAATTTGGTGAATTTTAAATAAAATTTACTATGTGCTACCAGGCGTCAAAGTTTCCCTCTTTTTCAATTTGTTTGTTTTTACAACTTATGATTTTATGTTTAATTGTTTATATTTCAGAATTTTTAATTAATGGTTTATATACTAGCTTGCTTTTAATTGTTGCTTGGAACTCGTAATTTTGATACCAATTAATCGATTATGGAAGCCAGGCCTAACTCACCATCACCCAGTTGCTCATTTGGGAGAAGTTCTACAAGAAAAGAAACTGAAGTATGGCTAATTGGGCAGCCCTCTGCAGTACTAAAAACATCCGTATTACCATCAGAGAAGGAAATGATGGCCCTCTTCATGCACTACAGAAATATTAAAAAGCAAGACATTAGAGAATCATGCTGCTCTACTGCAGATGATGTGCTAGCAGTTTGGAAAAAAGCAGGAGTATCAGCAAAACAAAGAATACATGTAGTAGATAAAATTCAAGGAATACTGAAGGAATGACAGCTGCTTAAGAAAAACAAAGCAAACAAATTGAAAAGATCACAAAATTTAAATAATAAAGAAGAAAAATGGAAAGATAAACTGGAAAACTTATTTGACATTGCTCATGAGAATGCTATGCAGCTTATAAAAATAGAAGATAAGAAATTCTTGAAAATGCAACGTGAGAAAGGACGTCATGGAAAAATGGGTGCCATTGATAAGGCTGTTGCTAAAAAAGAGCAAAGAGCAGCAGAAAAGCAACAACGTTATAAAAAGAGGAAAGCAGAAGAAGAGATCAAAAGAAAGAAGAGTGAAGAGGCTGTCATACTCACCAGTACATCATCAGAATCAGAATCAGAGGAGAGTAAAGTGATGAATCTGGTTCTGTGCTGCACAACCTTCAACATGGAAAAGTAAGGTTGGCAAACGTAGAAAATTGTTTGATGATAAATTATTAGGAAGTCTTGATGTTGCAAATTGAGTGACAGAAATGCGTCTCTTTTTAATGCAAACAATCAGACATCGCTTGAATGGGACATCTGCGAACAAATAAAATGCATGTGTTTCAATGCAACGGCAGCCAATACTGGTCCTAGAAATGGTGCAGCTATTCTTCTAGAACAAAAACTCGACAACGATTTATTGTGGCTGGCATGTCGACACCATATATTTGAAATTATGCTGGAAGCTGTTGTTTCAAAGTCTTTATCACCATCTTCTGGCCCATATATAGTCCTTTTTAAGAAGTTCAGAGAAAACTGGTCAAGCATTAATAAGGAGGACTACGAGACAGCATTATCAGATCCAGATATCTATGAAAATATTCATGACATCAAAGATGACAATTATATTTGCAACAAATCAACTAGATACATTCCAACCAAGAGACGATTACCTAGAACTATTGCAGTTAACAATTATTTTTTTGGGAGGTGAACCAAAAGGTGGAATCAAATTTAAACATCCAGCGGGACTTCATCGGGCTAGGTGGATGGCCAAAATTACATATTCATTAAAAATGTTTATGTTCAAATCTCAGTTCAAAATTTCAGTAAAAGACAAAAAAGGACTAAAAGACATCTGTCTATTTGCTACTCGGTTATATGTAAAGGCTGGTTTACAGCTCCTGTGCCATCTTGCGCTCCTCGTCTTGCTCTGGAATTATTACAGAATCTTGTAGTCTACAAACAAATAAATGACACAATTGCATTTGTTGCTATTAAAAAACTGTTAGGTCACCTCTGGTACCTATCAGAAGAACTGGTAGCCTTGGCCTTTTATGATGATGAAGTGCCTACTGAAACGAAAAACAAAATTGTAAAGGCCTTGCAAAATACAACAGAAACTCTTCCTGCAAAACGGGCTTTTCTAGATCCTGCACTTATTCCAACGAAGAAATAATATTTTGTCATCAAATACTCAAAGATTCTTTACAATAACAGAATTTAGTTCAAAATTTTTACTCAAAGATGCTAAAGAATGGCATAATGATGAAGAGTATAACTCCGCTAAGAAATCTATCAAACAGTGGAAAGTCGTGAATGATATAGCGGAAAGAGGAGTAAAATTAATGGATGAATATAATAAAATACTAACACATGACGAAGATCAAAAACAATTCTTGCTACAAGTAGTGAAAAACTACAGGGCTGTTTACCCTGATAGAAAGAAAGAAATTATGAAGTAAGGACAGCTAATGTCTCAAATATCATGCTAGTTTAATTATGCATGCTTGTGGTTATAGTAGGACCTACGGGGGAGCTTTCCACATTAAAAAAAAGCAATGCGCCTTGTACTGTACCCCCTGGGTGGTGTGGAAAAATTTGACAATTTGAGTCGTTCTGTCAATTTTCAATTGCTGGTAGCAACCCCTAATAATTAAAAATTTGCTAAAATATTTTAGGATAGTTGTTTTTATGCTGAAATGAACCATTTAAAGGGTTGAACACATTAAAATATATAAAAAAAATTTTACCCCCATATTTGAATCACCCTAATATATATATATATATATATATATAATTGTATTCAATATTTCTTGTGTTTTGTACTTTCTTATGATGGTGAAATAAATAGATAGATAGATATTCAGTCTATAATGTATATTTTTAAATGCAAATTGTATATTTATACAAAATACACAAAATTCGATAGATACTTAAATTTTGTCAGTGTGATTATACGCGTAGCATTTAAAAAACGTATTAACGCATTTATAGGAAAAATTTCCCCTTATTTTCTACCTCCTAAGTGAAAGTCTTTAAAAAGCGTATAAATAGAAGTGAGGTAAACACCATCGTAACCGTTTTGTGAGGTCTTCTTCCGTTTTTAAGCGATTTCTCAGAAAAGAGAAATTCCCCTCAAGATTTGTTTATTCGAAAGCGGAATAAAAGAGTGGTCTAAAATGGTTTAATTGCCGGAAAAGCATCGAAAGAAAATAAATTATTCTCTTAAACCACAAAAAAAAAGCCTTCTTAGTCATTCTCTACGAGAACAGTTTCACCATGACGCAATCGAGTTGCCAAGCAGGGTTTTTTTTTTTTTTTTTTTTTTTTTGTTCAGGTGTTCCTTTCCTTATGATCTGTTCCCAATTTTGGTTATTTCCATTTCAGTTTCCAAGAATGAGAAATTCAAAAGTGGGAATCTCGAAGGAGGCAACTCTCAAATCAACTCATTCTCATTCCCAATCAGTGGCGCCATTTGTCGGGGGTGCAAGGTGGGGCAGTTGCCTGCCCCAAGACTCTGTTTGCCACCTCCAAGGCTACATGTGCCCTTTCCAAGAAATCTCTTAGTGATGCACTTGAATTCACATTAGGATTTTATCACCTACGCAGCCATTTGCGCTTAGTTCTTGATTCCTAAAAAAAAGACCAGGTTCAACCAGATTGTACAGATTTTTGGGGCTAAAAATAATTCTCTACAACAGTGGTTCCCAAACTTTACTAACTGTCGGAACCCTTACAGACTTGTTTTTATTTCGCGGAACCCCAACTATATCT
The DNA here is from genome assembly GCA_023014485.1 of Bathynomus jamesi. Classification (NCBI taxonomy): domain Eukaryota; kingdom Metazoa; phylum Arthropoda; class Malacostraca; order Isopoda; family Cirolanidae; genus Bathynomus; species Bathynomus jamesi. Next base: position 766,572 of record JAJOZX010001771.1, read on the forward strand.
ATATATATATATATATATAAGACTTAAAGCTGTAAAATATTTATTGAGCAACAAAACTTACAGATTTTAGTGATTAACACAATACAAATTTGTATACTGAAAACACTTAAGTAAATAAAGCCTATCAGAAATTAACTTGACAGTGCACCACGCCAACGGCTATAGTTATACTGATTGGTTATATTGATTAGTTATACTGATTAGTTATACTGATTGGTTCACAATTAATTACGAAACAAGTGCACATCAAATCAACTGGCAACTTAGAAAATTTTAATTTTAGCGAAAACATATTGCTGAAAATTAATTACAGTTAAATTCTCACGAGTAAATATATATTAAAATTTGTCATAAATAATATGACAAATTTTAAATACTATGACAGAATTTATATGATATTTATTTTAAAACAGTACTAATAGAACCAGTCTTTTATAAAATCGTTAAAATTAAAATCTGCCAAATTACACTTTTGCAGTAGCCGAGTAGCGAAAATTTATTTCCATATATTTAGCAGATTTTAATTTCAACGAAAAATATTTCGTGATCCCAAATCCATGATGGTGCCATTTCAAGTCAGAATAAGAATATAAAATATTATTTAACAAACGCCACAAGGTAAAATTATGTACAAATATTAGGACTTAATTAGACATTAATATTTAGACCTGATTAGACAACGTGTCACGGAACCTTTGTTAAGCCTCCGTGGAACCCCAAGGTTCCGCGGAACACAGTTTGGGAACCACTGCTCTACAACACTGTTCATTGTTTTCCGCCCAAATTTTGCTTGCTATGTTTGTCAGATTACATATTTTCTGCAATAACTTCAGTATAGGAGGGTTCTTTTAAATTTTACTGTAGGTATATTTTATTTAATTTTATTGCCGGCCCATTATGTACGTTATAAACCTTGATATTTGAGATTGCGAAAAGTCTGTCTTACTTCTCTGTCTAAAAATTTAATAAATTTTGTACCTAAATTTACTTTTGATGTTTGCCCCGTCCCCCGAAGAAAATGTTGAAACGTTGCCCCTGTTCCCAATGGGGGGTTTCCTTATTTTAAATTAAAATTTTCATAAAAATACCCCTCGGGCATGCAGTTGTGTCAAAGTCCTCATTTTACCCTTACCCAAATCAGCAATTCCCATTTTCGGACTGTGAATGAAAATGGAAATGGCGCCGAGTCAGGAAGTCATCGTTTCTTATTTTTAGAAGACGAAACAGAAAATAGTTGAAGAAGAGGATGTACAGAAAGTGAAGAGAAGGAGAAGAATTTAAAGGTAGACACACTAGTAGTACGAATCATTGAAATATTACCTACCTGTGCCGAAAGGAAGAAAAGGACTCGAAGTGTGCGCAAAGAGCGGGCTGAAAATATAGCTATTATCCGAGCCACAGTTGTTTGCTTCACAACCGCAAGGGGGCGATGCATCTCGTGATGTCAATGATGTACTGTGTAATCCTACTGGTGCGAGTAACGATGACGTATGGTGCTGTAAACCGATTGGTAAAAACGACGGTGACGTCATTGAGAAAGGCGTGTTCAGCGAGGCGGTGCTTGTGCTCGATAACAAGCCTCCGGCCATTTCGCAGGACGACTGACTGTGGTGGGAGTCTTCATCTGAAAAGCAATTATGTCTTTATTTTTTACTAAAAGACGCTAAAATTAGATTAAAAGTTAGAAAACACAAATAACAAAACCCAGTGGTTTGATATTAAAAAATAGACGTCAAAAAGCGTACGCCTTATAATATACAATATTAACCGATATTTCCTAGCACATAGAGGTGATATTTATGCTTTCATGTACAGTACTTCCTCTTTGCTCGAAACTTGTAACGTTTTTTGGCAGTCCTACTGATCAAAACTACTCATTAGGCAATTTTTAGAATATATATATATACCAGGACAAGGGGGTTACAAGAGAAGATCAGGAGCAAGCAAAAATGTTGATAGCTCTAACAAATTAATTTAAATTAATCCTCTAAGGCCCGGAGGTCTTTTCCGAGACTGAAAAAAATCGTCTGACGTTAGCCAGAAAAAAATCAGTAAAGTAACACTGGGCGCCACCCGATGGAAGAAGAAGAGAGGCAAAATCAAGGTCCAGGGTTTTCGAGATGCCTGGACACTCTGCGTTTGAAAGATTGGAGGTCATAGATATGGGGAAAGATGGATTAAGGAAAATTGTTCCAGAGTCGACCGGTTAAGTAGATGAGAATGATGAGATGAGAATGTCTCGAAAGTATGGTACCGTATTCTCTCCTTAAAAGAGGAGGCATGCAGTCAGAGCATTTAAGAGGGCAATGTCCATTATAATAACGATAATAAAGAGAGAGTGAGGCAACATTGCACCGAAGAGAGAGGGATTGAAGACAGTCAGTAAGAGGCGAGGAATTGATAAGACGAAAAGCCTTTGATTCCACCCGGTCAAGTACGGCTGTGTGAGTTGAGCCACACCATACATGAGAAGCATACTCCATACAGGGGCAGACAAGACTCCTGTACAGAGACGGCAACTGAGTCGGGGCGAAGAAACCGCGGAGTGGGTACAGCCCAACTAACCTCTTCGAACCTGTTTTGGAAAGAGAGTATATGTGATCTTTCCAAGAAAGATCACGAGAAAATGAAACGCCAAGAATGTTAAGAGAAGAGAAAGGATTGAGCTGTGTTATTGAAGGTAAGGGGATAGTCGTGTGGAAGATTGTAACGAGTAGACAGATGGAGGAACTGAGTTTTTGAGGGATTGAAAGCTACAAGGTTTTCTCTGCCCCAATCAGAGATGGCAGAAAGTTCAGAGGTCAGGTGTACCATAGCCATCCTACACGAAGCATGGAGTGACTGTTGAGAGGGACGCTTTGTTTAGCAAGTGGAGAAGTGAATCATCAGCAAAGGAGTGGATAGGACAGGGAGTGCGACTTAATAGATCATTGATAAATAAGTCGATACACACACAATCAATCCTAATAAAATTAATTCACTTAATACATTTCAAATTCACTGTAATGAAGGTCTACACTACAAAATCTTGGCCTATATTAACTCATTAAAATGTTTATCACATACTACTCTTCATTTTGTTAAGACCAAATTTAAAGTCCACTCTTCCACAATTAGATGCTCAGATGTTAAAAACATCTTCATTTTTAGGGAAATTAAAAAACTTGTACTGTTTGTGGAAGTTTCTATATTGTTATAGAGTACAGCAGAGCTCACTTCAAAGGTATTTTGCATTTATTTACAATAAACAAACTTTAATTAACTTTAAATGCTTTGAATATGATTCCATCAGTTTTTAATTTACACTTTAATCATTATGTCATCAGCCTCCAACATTCGCTACAAAAATAGTTCCCGTCCGAGTTGCATGATTATAATATTGCAACTTTTAAAATATTAATTAATTAAGAAATTATACACATAAATTAAATACATAATTTTGTAAAAATAAATTTTGTACTTTAAAATTACTTAACAAAGATTGCCTGATTCACCCTCATTTTAAAAACATATACAGTATTCCTATTTGGCTCTCAGTAGGGGTTAGAAACACATATTTTCACAAGAGTAATACCGAAACTATATTGTATAGATGCAGTACAGTATATCGACTCTGGTGCTAGCTATAAATTCAATATTAGCCTGTTGTGTTATCCAAAATAACTTGTATTGCGGACGTGTTTCCTGTATGCAATACTTTTATGTACATAATGCTTTTCTATCAATTCCCTTTAAATAAATAAATTTAAAAAAGAGCAGTTTAGTAATTTTAGAAGGTAAGCGAAAATATCGTTAAAATTAATGGACACCAAATCTTATCGAGTTATTAATTCCATTTATCTTTAAATAAGCGATTATTTATTTGGTCGCCAATTAAATTTACCATCACTGAAGTTAACTTCAAAGATAAAAGTATTAAAGAAATTCCAGACCAGCATTAAAAATCAAGGTAAGGAAATCATAGACCAGCTAACCAGTCAACCTAACGTTAGTTAGGAACTTACAGTTAGAGGCACTTACAGCACCTAGGCCTACCAGTAAGGTAATAGCTTAGAGATATAGTCATAGGACCTTTGTGACTCGTGGTTCAATAGGCTACGGTAGGCCGTATGCCCTATAGGGCCTGTAGGCCTACGGTAAGGCTATGACTAATGAAGGCCACTAGCCAGTAGGCTATATAGGGCCTATACGACACTTGCAGGCCTACAAGGTTTGGCCCAGGGTCTCTAGAGCTATTACTCCTGTAGGCCTATAAGGTATGGACTTATAGAATAGCTGACAGCCTACATTCAGACGAACACTCGCCTACAATCTCTTTTGGACAATACTGAATAGGCCCTTTTGTCATGTTACAATGTTCATTTAGAGTGGATGTAGGCCTAGGCTTATTGTGGCTCTTTTTCGTTTAATAGGCTGTAGGAAAAACCCAAGTTTGGGGTTGAAAAATAATAAATTTATTAAGAAAAATATATTTTAAGGTAGAGAAATAGGTTAGGATAGTTTGGATTGGGATTGTTTAGGTAGGTTAGACTTATATCATACAATTTTCTCAAATTCATTTTCTTCCGATAAACTGTAAAATTAAGAGTAGGATAGCCTATCAGACTAGATTAGGTTAGCGCGGCGCGGCTACCGTTAGCCTATCAGGTTATATATTATGTTACTTTATTTTTGCTATTTTATTATTATCGCATTTTTAGCCAAATACTGTAGTGGCATATATTTTCTAATTACAACGGTAAGTTTTATCGGATCACCTGAAGATCAGGGCCCCCAGCCTTCCTTAGTTAGCCTTATAAGGCTAACTAACGAAAATATCGTGACCTAACCTAACTAATCGTTAGGTCAACTGTACGCCCTTGACGAATGGTTAGGTTAGGTCGTGATATTTTCGTTAGTTAGCCTTACAAAGCTAACTAAAGAAGGCTGGGGGCCCTAATCTTCAGATGATCCGTTTTATCGAATAAGTTAAAATAGTTTCTGCACCCTAAAATGTACATACTTTTCTTAAATTTATTATTTTTCAATTTCCCCCATTTTTTTTTTACAGCCTTTCACACAGAAAAGAGTCCCTATCATTTATATGGACTTTAATTAAAAATAGTTTTTATAGGAAGGTTCCTTAATTGTTTAGAAATTGGGCGAATAATGTAAAACTAGGCTTGTTAATGTTGGTACCATAGTAGTAGCCTAGGTTGTAGGTAGGCTTGTAGCTATGTAATTAGCCTACTTTGATTTTTATTATGTACAATATGTACCGGGTGTCCGAGAATTATCTGTACAATTTTTGGCTGTTATTAAAAGTCAACCATGAAGTGTAGAAATTCCAGTGTTGTTCCATTTTACAGAGAATCTCATTAAGTTTTTTTCTGATACCACGTTTTTGACAAGTTTTTTAGAAATGTACGCGGGTGACAGACACTGATGATTTAAAAGCAAGAATCACAGCTGCTATTGAGCGAATTGATGTGGATATGCTGCAGCGTACATGGCAACATTTGGAGTATCGATTGGATGTTTTTGCGAATCACTAATGGTGCACATATCGAATGTTTGTAACAACGTTACTTTAATAAAAGAACTTTTGAAAATACAGATTCTAAATAATCTTGTTTAACAATTTTACGTGTTTTCAAGAATTTTATTAAAAGATGAAATTGTACAGATAATGTTCGGACACACTGGAATTTCTAAAAAACTTGTCAAAACTTGGTATCAGAAAAAACTTAATGAGATTCTCTGTAAATGGGACAAACTAGAATTTCTACACTTCATGGTTAACTTTTAATAACAGCCAAAAATTGTACAGATAATTCTCGGACACCCTGTATTTCAAATTTCATATTTATACTGGGTCTAAGTTATAAGAAGTTTGATATAATTACAATAATTTTTGGGCCTATCATAGTTTTTTCTTTTTAAGAATTTATGTTTGGGGTCATTAACATTTTTTATTTTCCACATAAACTTAAGCCCTTATCAATGGCCGGGTTTTTTTCCTTCCGCTGAATCGTGTCCCGCTTAAAACTGGGATAGGATCAAATGTGGAAGATCATGGAAACTTTTAAGTCTTCCTAGAGTAGGTACGGTATCTAGGCTAGCTTGTACTAAAGTAACAAGACAAAGTACTCCTTTTGAGTGTCGTCTTTATTCATGGTACAACTTACAAATCTCAGACTGATGTATAAAATTAAAAGAAAATGTTATGAGGACATTTCTTTTTTTATTTAAAAATATAGATCCTTTGGCAATTTTATAAATAAGTAAAAAATAAACTTTTACGTTTTGACTAGGACTCTACAGAAATCATAAGTTTTTGTTTTCAGAAATATAATATCATAAAACTTGATTATTCATATGAAAATAAAAACCCACTCTAATAGACAGAGTTTATTTCCACGACAGTTTCGACGCCCACTGGCATCCTCCTCGGGTGGATGCCAGTGGGCGTCGAAACTGTCGTGGAAATAAACTCTGTCTATTAGAGTGGGTTTTTATTTTCATATTTTGACCTTCACGTAGAAAAAAGTGAAGTTTTTTGCATTGATTATTCATGAAAGCTATTAATAAACTTAACTAGAAAAATTAACTAAAAAAAAAAAGACTTGACATAGGCCATAGGCTATACATTTACTGTACATGATGGAATGGTGAGTGGTAAAAAAATTTAGTAATCATCTATTTGTATTTCCTCTTCCTGTGAATCACAGTTTTTCTTATTGAAATGTGTATATAAGATAACTAATTGGGCAGCCTTCTCTACTTCATGTTTTGTTCTTAGCTTTGAATGGACTAACCCAAAGGAAGAGAAACTCTTTTCCACTCGTCCTAAATAATGTTGCAATCATGAACCCAGAAACGCTATCTAAAACCTCTTTTGGCAGCTCTAACTGATTTCCACCACTCTAAAAGTGAATCATTTAGACTGAATCACTATATAAGGTAACTTTTATTAAAAGGATATTTTGACTTTTAACTTAAAGAGAATTGGTTACAAATTATATTGTATTCGTTTTCTGCTAAAGTCATTGCTGCCTCTTCCTCACTGTCATTAAGATGAATTCCATGATATCTTAGATCAAGTAAATTGGCCAGAAAGTGACCTTTTGCAATTGCTTGCTTTTATCTGTGGTCCATTTAAATTTTTTTTTATCATTAGGAAAGTAAATACTGTAGTTGGTTTTTCAGCTCTTTTCAGGATTTCTACACGCTCACTATCTTTAGTGTTATCTCTTTGGAGTTTGTCTAAAGCAACCAACAGCTATAATTGGCTTGAGCATTTTCAATAGGTCTTCAGCATTTCGCTTAATTTGAATAAAATTATTTAAACCAATGTTTTTTTAAGTGGTTAAAAACCAATTGGTATAAACCGTGCAGCCTTGTGTTTGAGGATGTTTTTACTCGTAGTAGACACTGGAATTTAATTTCGCGTCTACTAATACCTATACATATAGTTTGGGCAAAATCAGGTTTCACCTGTGCCCTGGCCGCCAAAATATCCTCAAACCATGACCTTTGTAGTTCATGATGGTAGAACAGTACTCGGAGTAATGCCGTTGATTGGGTGAACGCTTGAGTACAGATGAAGCAGGGCTGCCACTGACTTAATGAAAGAAAACCCAGATCGCACACTAAAAAAAACCTAAATGATCCTCAAAAAACCCAGATCACCAATACCATTTTTTTTTAATTTAGTACCAAATGAAGCAATTTATTGCCAAATTGTATTTTGGTATATATATTCATTCAAATTTCAATGCAATTTACTATGACACAAAATATAAATCAAGCGAAAATTGCACGCACGCGCAATGCAAGCTAATGCCCGCCCATGACTAATGCTGCCAAATAATAAACTGCAACATGTTCGTAACATGTTTGTTCGATTTGTCTACAATTATTCAGAGTAAGCTCCAAAGTCAGTTAAACAGTAAATTTATAACTGCGATTTGCTTTAAACATCACTATCGTTTTAACAAATTTGTATCAGTATGTATAAATACTCAGAACTGAATAATTAGTAAAACTGATCGAAATGTTTAAGCAATGATTTGTTCAGGGGCGGATCCAGGAATTTAAGCAGAGGGGGGTTCAGTCTTGGTGGGGTTCGTTACTGATATGTCCTCGGCTGAAGGCCGAGGACACGCGAGCGAAGCGAGCGCCAGGGGGGGTGCCCGAGGGGGTGTTCCCCCCTCGGTAGGAAATTTTCATATTTGAAGATAGCTTTAGATGGATTTGAAGTATATTCCCGTTATCAAAATCCTGCTTGTTCACACACCCAGGCCAGGTCTGAAATGTCTCAGGATCGGACATAAACTTTTTTTTCTTTATTCTTTTTAAGGAAATTAATTTTGTGGCAACCGGGATACATGTACCTTAAGCCATTTTAAGTCTTCAGGTCTTATTTTTCATATATAGGAGCAAACAAACGCCGCGGATGTTTCTGTATGAACATTCGAACCACTTTGTCAGTCTCAATCGGAGTGTCATAGTACATGTTCATGAGCACCAGTGAAGTGAGACGCTCCTCGCCCATTGTTGATCGAAGTGAAGTTTTATGTCTCCTCACTGCAGAAAATGACCTCTCTGCTTCACAGCTTGTCACTGGAATGATGCATGCAATCTGTAAGAGTACGACCAAGTTCGGGAAGAGGTCTTTGCTACATAAGTTTAGCGCTTGTAATAGCGAATCGGGTGGAGCCTGCATATTCATGCATTTGGCCCGCCATACTTCTAATTCTGTGCGGAGGCTCTTAAACCGGGGCAAATCATCTCTGTACGTCCCTAGATCTTCTACAAGCTTTGGAAGTTCTGATACATCCATCTTTACGATTATTGCCGGGATGAGGTTGAACAATGCCGACATTATGCTTGCGGGAGGGGCAAAGCGTTCTTGCATCTGTGAGTTGACATCATCAACGAAAGGAATTCCGATAGACCGTTTGAAGTATTCGAACAGATAACTACTTTAATTTCAGCAGGGGGGGGGGTCCGGACCCCCCCCTGGATCCGCGCCTGTTGTTGTAACATGTTTCTAACATTTTATGGAATGCAGTTTAATGGAACTCAATTTTTCTAACATTCTTATTTATGCATTACCAAATTTAGCTCATTTCATTACCAGAATACCAAATAAATTTTTAAATACAAAATTGTTTTTTCATTACCAAATTTGCTCAGATTTCGTTATTAATAATACCAGATGGTAGCTCTGGAGTCGAGAATTTTTGCCAGTTTTGCGCAACTGACAACCTCCTTACAAACATGCAGCTTTATTGTCATAGCATTTCAAAAAAAGCTTTATGATATTACCAAACAAAGCGTTGTTGCATTATATTCTATTTAGAGTGGTAAAATTCGGTACATTTTATTTGTCTGCCTTACTTTAAGCCTAAAAAATCCAGATTTCATGAAATTTTTAAAATTAAAACCAAGAAACCCAGGAAAGTGTTGAAAAACCCAGATCTGGGTGGAAAAACCTAGCAATGGCAACCCTGCAGATGATCCTGCTCAAATTGCATGATCTGTCCTTCGTCGACAAACAAAACTTTGGCCCACTGTTCAGCAGTCTGGTCAGGGTATTTCTTTGGAAAAAAGGAGACGCTCCTTCTCCTTTAACTGTAGGAGTTTTTTCACCGGTTTTCTGGCGATTGAATTACTCTCATTCTGGAGCCTATGTCGAATAGGTCTTCTACTAGCTAGAAGGAGCCTTGACTTACTTCTGATCGAATTATTTATCAGTGCGTTGAGTCGTTACTCGTGGCCTGCAGGATCTTGTTTTCGGCTCGTACTCTCCTTCTTTGAAAATTCTCTCTTTGGTCTTCCTTACTACTTAGAGAGGTATTTGAAGTTCGAAAACTATCTGCCTTTTACTGCAGCCTTCGTTTATCAGTATATGCTTACACGTGGTCTCGGTTCTGTGGGTAAATTTACGGTTTTTTGCCCATTAGCCCGTGTAAATTAGGAATACATTAAGTAATGTACTCGAGTTAAAAGAATAATTATGAATTTACAGCATTTTTGTCAGGGGGGGGGGGGTAAACCGGCAAAATGTTGTTAAATCGTTGTAATATGGATAGGAAATTATTAATATAAATTCTGATTTCATCCGTTTACATTTCATTGAATTTCAGATGCTCTTATTTTAAAATATAAAAAAATTATTATTAAATAAATAAAATAATAGATAATATTCTTGAAACAAATGAATTTTATACAGAATGAAGTGAAATAGCTTCATATTTTATATCATAACTTAAAAACTGCCCCAAGAAACGCGGAATAATAACGTAGGCCTACCTAAATTCAAACTTTTTCAAATCAGCTTTCAGCCATTGATTCTTGGTTTTCATCCCGATGACGATAAAAAAACTATTATTGTAATAAGATACTGTACATTTCCACGTACTTCAATTGGTGAGGGAAGGTCCATTTCATGACACGTACTATTTTCTGACTTAATCTATACTGACTGTAAAATTACGTTGAAAAAACAAGTCAAGAAATTTTCACGTGAAAGATTTTAAGCTTTTGTCGAAGACTGCATTTTCACTAAACCCTGTTAATATTCACTGGTATTTTATTACTTGTAACTTAACATTAGTTTGACCATACGTAATCAAACAACCACGAGTATCTTTCTTCGCAAATAGTTTAAAAACGAGCCTAAAAATGGGGCTGCTCATCCTCTATGGTTAGGCTGACCATACGTACCGTTTTGAACGGGACAGTACCGTTTGTTTTATATTTCCTGGCCGTCCCGTCGTTTTAATAAAAATGTCAATTTTGTGTCCCGGTTTATGTACTTACTTTTCATGAATACAGAATATTACAAACCCCCGTCCCTTTTTTGCCATCCCAATGTCCCGTTTTTGTCTCAAGGAAATATGGTCAGCCTATCTATGGTGGAAGTAGAGGTCACTGTGATCATGAGAGGTGAAAGGGAAATTTCGGAGCCCTTTTCCTCACCAGTGTAACTCACTTCCATATTAGCCATTGTGTTATTCTACTTGCAACCAAAAAAAGGTTCCAAAACAGGACATAAATTTGAAAATTTGTTTTAGTTCTAATGTATTATCATACTTTTGTAAATTTAATTTAAAATAAATTTCCCTATCAAACCCAATTTATGGGACAAATTGGGACACCATATATATATATATATATATATAACCTTTGGTTAGCTTCCGCCCGAATTGTTCATTCTGACGAAGGGCAAGTTTGATTTGTTGATAACCATGACAGTGATTTTGACCATGTCTGCGCTCCCAAACCTTTTTCTTCGAAGGATCCTTTTGGTATAGGAATCAATTTTAGGGATCTCTTTAATTTTCTTTTTATACTTAAATTTCAAATATTAAAATTAGTATTTGGTAATAATTTTTACGATTTCAGAGTAAAAAAAAAAACATTTGCGTCATCTTCATTCAATATTAGCAGCATTTGCGTACACTAAATGATATTGACCAACTAACTTATTTTTTATTTATGTTCTCAGTTTAATGTTTATAAGCCTATTTTTTCTGATTAAAATTAGTCAGTAGTTTACGTCAGACTACCTATTTTCCTGGGGAAGAAAGACCCCCCCCCCCACTACCTAACCCACGGCGGAGGACCACCCAACTTTGGGATCGTTGATCCATATAGAGCATGGTTGGCCCCTTCCAGTTTTCTTACATTGGATCAGGGAATAATTTGCGTCTGTATACAAAAGTTTTATTTCTTTTGATGTTACTCGTAAAGAATGAAATCCTTTCATTTGATTTGCGTAACACTTCTTGGCTTCGTTGTGAGGAGTCCCACTCGGTCGGATCCGCATACAGAAGGTCCCACAAGTCGAAACTCGTACGCGCATAAGCACTAAATACTTTTAAATGGTATTCTTTGGCCAACGAACGGGTGTATTATGTTGTTGAACCGGCGAATCCAATATGTATGGAGTAACAGTTTTAGATAGAGTATTCAAATTCAGTATAAGAGTGAGGGCGAGGCGGTGGGGTGGCGGTAACGCGAGGAAACTAAGCATTTTATTTTGTGCTTTAAAACGGTACGATCCCATTCAGTGTGATTCCCTATTTCATTCCTCTTCCAAGAGTGATACTCTCAAAGGAGACAACCCTCAAAAAGATCTCTCGTAATTTGATGTCATTCTCATTCACGGGTTTCTCACTTTGGTATGGGTTGGGTTAGGTTAGATTCGGCTAATGTTAGGTTATATTACGTTAGATTAAGTTGTTAGGAAATATTATCCATTGTCATTTGGCGTCTTTACCGCGAATGTGATTGGTACACTTTCTCAAATCAAGAAACTCATCTCAAATGTATATTTCTCACTTCGTAGAATCTCATTTGCGGAGTGCGAAGGGAAAGACATTGAGAGAGAACTAATCCTTTTAACCCTAAAAGGCTAGTGTGGGACCGCACACATAGCCACTAGCGTGGGATCTACGCAACCCCATAATGAAAAGTACATTTATAGGTTGAATTAAACAATTTATTGTTACCGAACATAATGAAAAATAAATTACTTACAGTAAAAAACATAATTTCTAATAAAACAAATGTACTGTTATTGCGATAGGCCATACCCGCTTTTTAAGGTTAAATATATTTAAGACCAATTTTGCGAGGTTAATTTTATCGTGCTATGTTAAAGGAAAAGATTGATTCGGACGTTTTATAAACCTTTGAAGAGTTAGTCATGTTGAGTATGTACGGGGTGTCCACGATGTCTTGTCACCCCAGGACCGATTGAATGGTGCAGCTCCTCCAAAAAGGAGCCGCACGATTCAATCGGTCTTGCGAGTCTGCACGAATATTTTCAATGGTTTTGCCATTACGTGGTCGCTCATGGACCCAGGTACTAGCCAATACGCGTTGTTCAATCGTATAGTTGCTGTTATCACACATTTCAAATAGGTCTGAAAAAAACCCCGAAAATCAGTTAGTATTTTACTGGGGTGTCAAGACTTTGTATACACTCTGTACAGTGTTGTGACAGTTACTTTTTTGTAACTAATCACAGTTACTACGCTGTAAATTTACGCGAGTGTACGTTTACTGTCGAGAGAAAGTCAATTTCCTTACTTAGAGAGAATAGTAAGCTCGCAAACGGTAACAATTTACTTTTTTCATAAAATCAATTTACGCTTGACCGTAAGCGTATCGTCCGCTCGTTCCAATATTAAATATAATTTAAGCTTTTTAAAAGTTCGTTATATTTTTTCTTGTAAAAGCTGAAAATATATATTTAATGTAGATTTTCATAAATAAATATTTATCAGTGGCGACTCGTGGTATAAATGTATGGGGGTGCGATTTCATAAAATTTATAATTTTTAGAATTGTAGTACATAAACAATCACATGGTGCTTCCGTACGGTACTTATGAATCATGAATCATGATATGCCACATGAATTTTTAAAATATATTTCAAGAATATTTATTTTAATATCTTAAAATTAATATATTTTTTATCTGTTAAATTAATATTTATTGTTTCAAGCAAGGGGGAGCGACCGCTCCATCGCTCCTATACGCCAGTCGCCACTGATTTATTTATTATTAATCAAAACACCCAAACCAAAACGCTTTAAATAAATATTTCCATAATAATTATGAATATTACGAGAATCAATTGTAAAAGTCTAATTTAAGCTAAAGGATTGAGGGAATATTCAACCCAAATGTTTTAGTACAACCACTCCGATAGTTAAGTCGTGACCAACTGGTGGTTAGAGCGCTTGATCGGGTTGGCTCATTATTTTCGAGTTGCTGGTTCAGATTCCAGAGCTCGGTAAGTTGTTCGTACAATTTAATTCCACGAGGTTGCGGCGAGCCGGCCAACCTCCCCGTAATTACTCGGAGCTAAGATATCCTAGGCTCGGGTCCCCTAACCCCACCGCAATGGGGAAAGTAAATGTATTAAAGTATACACGCTAAAACTTTCTCATCGTACATCAACGTCTCGTGGCCGAGTGAGTAACGTGGCGACCAACAAAATTCTCCTCTTCGGCGAAATCAGTTCGAATTCCACCGATGTAAGGCAAATTTACTTCTAGTGTATTTGATCTTAAAACTTAAGTTGCTATTAGTACGTTGTTCTTGATTAATACAAAAATAATACGCGCGTAAATTACATTCGGTTAATGAAAATAAAAATGGAATTTAATTGACATTTCCTCCAGTAGGTGGCGCCACCCACTTCAATTAAATTAACTCCTCATACACGAGCAGCGAGTTGTCTTTTGTCGAATTAGGAGTGGATTGTCCTACTTTCGTGAGTTGTTTTATCATAATTGGGAGAGAGAGTTGAGTCCTACAGTCTTTCGGAAAGTTTTATTTGTTATTATTGGAGAGTGAAATGAGCTGTCTCAGTTTAATTCTTTATATAAAACACTCTCTGAAAGTTCATTATAATCCTCATCGAGTTCATGAACTCCCCAAAATTTACAGTGTAGTTACTGCCTCAAATAAGTAACTAGTTAGTAGTTTGTTTCAAAAAAGTAACTGGTTATTAATTACTTCGAAAATTACTTTCGACATTTTTCCTGGTTTTAGCGAGCATCTGAACCTAGTGAAAGTATGGTACTTTCCGTGACGAGCGATACTTGACGAGGTTGTTCATTTGTTTCAAATTTATTCTAATTTAACGAATAGACATTAAGATTTCATCATACTAACATTAGATATATGTTGTCAATAAACTCGCACTATGCACAATATGTACATTGAGCAAAACTTGTGAAAAAAAGTAGCTACCAACTTTTTGCTCTCACAGAAAAATTAACTGGTAAAGTTACAAATAATTATGATATTTTGTAACTAGTTACAGTCGCAATTACTCGGCCGGAAAATGTAACAGTTACCCGTACAGGATCTTTTCGGTTTGACGGCCTGTAATATTTTTTAACATTACTCGTTTTTTATTGTCCAGTTTTAATCGAGGATTTCAAGAATAACATTCGTGTTTTAGAGAAACAAATAGTGAGGCAGTTATACATTTTAGTTTAGAGAATATCATATACGCTTTTAAGATTCCAAAATCCCTGAAAGTTTTAGATCAACTGTACGCTCCAGGGATGGGTTCAAGTACTGGCGGCAGTACTTGTGGACAAGTACAAGTACTAAAGGAAAATTCAAGTGGTACTTGTGGGTTATCTGTCGCCACTTTTTAATATACCTATTGGTTATCTGTTTCCACTTTTTACTTGTGGGTCATTTATTTTTTAGTTAGGTTAGGTTAGGTTAGTGTGTGGTTAGGTTAGGTTAGGTTAGCCAACCTAGAGCAAACCAAGATCGGCGGCGAAGGAATAGTGGTTGAGATCGATGAGAGCCTGTTCACGAGGCGTAAAAACAATGCCGGACGCATTTTACCACAACAATGGATGTTCGGAGGAATTTGCCGTGAAACAAACGACTGCTTCATCGTTCAAGTTCCCAACCGCTCTGCTGCAACTCTCTTGGCTGCCATTGTGGAAAACATCGCCGAAGGTTCCATTATCTACTCCGACAGCTGGCGAGGATATAAGACCACCGACCTCCAGGAGGCTGGCTTCCAACATTTCAAGGTTAATCATCGATACAATTTCGTTGATGCAGATACCGGAGTCCACACTCAAAATATCGAACGCTTGTGGGGATCAGCAAAGTGGAGGAACAAGCGTCACCGAGGAACGGCCGACACCATCTTAAGACCTACCTGGCCGAGTTCATGTGGAGGAGCAAGCTACCCGCTAGTGTCGACCCATTCGACGGCATCCTGGAGGCCATCGCCGCGTTCATGCCACCCGAATAATATGATTAATGTTTGTTATTTTGAGAAATAAAAATAATTTAAGAAAAAAATAGTATATTTTAACCTAACCTAACTAAAAAATAAATGACCCACAAGTAAAAAGTGGAAACAGATAACCAATAGGTATATTAAAAAGTGGCGACAGATAACCCACAAGTACCATTCAAGTACAAGTACCAGTACAGAGTTTTTGCATAATACTTAAGTCCAAGTCCAATTACATAATGATGTACTTAAGTACAATTACAAGTACATTTTTATAGATAGTTTAATAAAAATCTTTAAATCAGATCTACATACTCGTAAGTTTATTTCAAATTAAACAATTAAGGGATTAATAATGGTAATGATTAATTTATTGATTAATATTTATCCATAACTGAATACTGGTATTCAAGTTTGAATGAAAATAATAAAACACAACTGTTTGCTCAGTGCATTCGTGCTATCCGTAATAATTCTGAAAATAAAGAAAATATTCTCATTGGTCAGCAGTTACGCAATACAGTACCGGTACTCAGAATAAAAGGAAGGAAACAATTGAGCAGTTTGGTTTGCAATAGCAGGCTGCAAATTAGCGTAACTGACATGGGACATACTTTGATAATTAAGTGTAGGACTTATCATTACATTTTACAAACATTACACATTCAAAATTCTTGTCTGTAAGCCGACATCTGCCAATTTTAATAAATAACAATTTATAATAATATAAATAATTTATCAACAATGAAAATACAATTGCAATAAAATAATTACTTTGTTGACATTAAATAAACATTTAATTTTGTTTACATGCAACATGTACTTGAAAAGTATTTGAAAGTACTTGATTTTTCAAGTACTTATGGGCTAAGTACAAGTACATTGACTATTTAAATCCCAAGTACCAGTACAAGTACAAGTACAAAAAATTTTGCACGTAAGTCCAAGTATTGTACTTGAACCCAAGCCTGGTACGCTCATGACGATTGGTTAGGTTGTCATGATATTTTCGTTTGTTTTGACAGTAAACTAACGAAAATAGCATGACTTAACCTAACCAATCGTTAAGGGCGTACAGTTGACCTAACCTGGCATTCTGTTAACCTAACTGGGCATTCAGTTAACCTAACCAGTTGGTAGAGTCTAGAATTTGACGGTCCCGTAGCCATGACTCGTTTTTTTCCGCCGGCCGTCAAACCAAAAAGATCCCAATACGGTTTAAAATATATATATTTTAAATTTGTTAATTTGCCTCACTATTTGTTTCTCTAAAACACGAATGTTATTTTTGAAATCCTCGATTAAAACTGGACAATAAAAAACGAGTAATGTTAAAAAATATTACAGGCCGTCAAACCGAAAAGATCCCCCCTACACTTACTCAAAAGGGTACGGATTACTGGGTAACTAGTTGCCACAGCCCTGAGTATGTATATGTTGACGTTTGTCCAGAAGACGGGCAGAAGAGCGTCAGTGAAAAATGGCTCACCTTTCTCACCTTTGTATAACATATACGAGTAGTTGGTACCCACTTAAACCATTCCCATCATCATTTACGGTTCTAAATAAAGTGAGACTGCTGGAAGTGGGAATGCCACGCGTGCGAAAAATCTCGTTTAGGAAGGACCCAGACACGGTAAAACGAAACCAACATACCTCACCCTAACATAACCTAACCCAGCGTTAATTAAGGTTATCGATGGCCTATAATAATTGACTGAACTTAGTGTAATCAGATTTGACATAACTTACGACCAAAGCCACAAAGTTAGGTTAAGTTAGGATGTTGTACGGGTATCATCTCATTCTTAGCCAGTTTACTCTTCATCGAATAGTTAGAAATACGAAAGCGAGAATCTCAAATAAATCAATTCCTTCATCAGTCTCATTCAACTTCAATTCAACCCAACTTTCTTCATTCACGGCTTTTCCACCTCGGGCATGCCGTGGTTAAATTATGCTATTAAGTTTTCAGCAAAATCCAAAGCCAAAATATCTAACTTTTAACTGTAAGCAAACATCAGACTTATTAAGAGCAGTTTAGACGCTCTGTAATTAACCAAATTTAACTCAAAACTATCCTGTTAACCTAATACGCGTGACCTCATAAACGTGAGTGACACTCTGTCTTAACGTAATTTAACTTAAAACCATCTTCTTAACCTAACACGCGTGACATTTTAACTTAATTTAACCCAAAACCAACCCGTAAACGCGCTTGACCTCATAAACACGCGATAAAACACGACAAAGGCAGCCTTTTTACAGACCAAAAGAACACCTGTTGTTATCCGCGACCTTTTCGATGAAGGGATAACGTCACAGACGGTGTCACGCAAGAGGTCACGTCCTCACGTCACGCAAGAGTGATGGGAAAGGACGTGACGCTGAAAGATTATTAATTTTAACGAAATCTGAGATTGAATTTATTATATATGGTTCTTGATGGAGTTGTGTGACGAAAGGAGTGTGGGACGGTTGTAGGCCACACCTGAGACAGATTGATTACACGTTAAATGAAAAAAAACAGTTTCAGT
The DNA here is from genome assembly GCA_023014485.1 of Bathynomus jamesi. NCBI lineage: Eukaryota > Metazoa > Arthropoda > Malacostraca > Isopoda > Cirolanidae > Bathynomus > Bathynomus jamesi. The sequence continues at coordinate 784,891 of JAJOZX010001771.1, forward strand.
GTTAATCTTTTAACACTGATTTATTAATATATTATGAATTGGATTTGTAATGTTAATTTCCTGATATTTTATTATTATTATTATTTATTATTATAATTATAAATAGTACTTTGAAATTAACTTATATGTATATATAGTATATATATATATATATATATATATATATATTTTTTTTTTTTTTTTTTTTTTTTAGTTCAGGAAGACCGATTC